>PVKB01000347.1:409076-541925 GCA_004027205.1 Ctenodactylus gundi
TTAGTTAACAAGGTCTCAAGATTCACAGGCAAAATCAACTGTATTCTTATAGATTAACAAGAAATAATTAGAAAATTTTAGAAATTCTATTTATAGCACCTCCAAAAACTCTATTTACAGTAGCTCCAAAAAAGTCACATATGGATACTTAGAAAAATATTTAACAGAGGCATTCAAGTCTTCTATATTAAGAATTAAAAAGCTTTGCTAAAAGAAATTAACAAAGATCTAAATAAATAGAGCACCTATTTTGTGGACTGGAACATTCAATTTTGTTGATAGCAATCTTAGTAACAATGATAAATACAGTCAACACGGTATCAATCAAAACCCCAGCATTACGGAGGCTAGTTTAACTTGTCAAAAGGCTACCAAGCTGTTTTGCAAAGAACTGGTTTATATTCCTTCCAGCAGGATATATTTCTAGTTGCTCTAATTACTGTCAGCACTTCATACAGTCAGAGGTTTTTTTTTTAGAAGTTTAGTCAATCTAATGGGTATATTGTTACTTCATTGTATTTTTAACAGGTATTATGTCTGTGACACATCATTGTAATTGTTTGGAAAAACTACTATAAGCATGTATATTTTGATCATTTCTTATGCTTCTTCTTCTTCCTCCCTCCCCTCTTTCCCTTGTATTTTAAACAGCTTTATTGATACAGTTCATATGCCATACGATTCCAAATTGTATATAATTTGTTTCTAAAATACTCAGTTATGTACAACTGTCACTACAGCCAATTTTAGAACATCTTCACCATCTGAGAAAGGAACCCTGTACTTTTAGCAATCGTCACCCCATCTCTACCCTCTAATCTTAGGCAACTGCTGATTGCAGTCTCTAAAGATTTCCCTGTTTTCTACACACCATATGAGTGGAATCATTGTGACTGGCTTCTTTTACTTAGCATATTTTCAAGGCTCATCTGAGTTTGAGTACTTACTCTTTTTATGGTTAAACAATACTATATCATATGCACATACTACTTGTTTTTCCATTTGTCAGCTGAACATTCCTTAACCTTGTTCAAGTTAGGAATTTGAAAAAAAAAATTTTTTTTTTTGAGACAGAGTCTCATTCTGTAATCCAGGCTGATCCTGAACTCAGGCTGGTTTCAAACACACAGCAATCCTCCTGCCCACCCTAAGTGCTGGGATTACAGGCATAGACCACCAGAGATAGCTTGTGTGGTACTGGAGAATCAAACACAGAGCCTTCCACTTACTAGGCAAACCCTCAAACTGTTGTGATATTCTTCCAGCCCAGAAATTTGAAATTCTTAAGACTCCTCACAGCCAATGAACCACATAATCCAGACAATCCAACCCTCTCCACGCTTCTCAAGGCAATGTACTATTAGTCTTTTCCACTTGCACTTACCTTAAACCAAATGTTAAAGGTTAAATTTCCCAGACTGCCCAAATTTACCTACTTCTATGTTGCAACATTATCTTAATGATAACTGTGTAATAAAACATGCACTACCAGTCCTTCCCACTAAACTATCAAATCCTGAGAGGAGGGGTTTGCCTTTATTTCATTCCCCAACATTTTTCCAGACAATACTTCTTAAAACTGTCATTTTGACTCTAGCTATATTTTTTACTTCTTTTTTTAATTATTAAGATTATCTTAATTAGGGTTGTAGATAAGCGGTAAAACATTTGCCTAATATGTACAAAGCCCTGCATCTGATCCCCAGCACTCAAAAAAGGGAGAATCTTGAAATTAATTTTCACTGAGAGAGTAGCTTTAGGATATTAACTAATTCCCCCCAGAACAAGAAAAAGAAATACTGTCTGTTCTTATTTCCATTCGGAAAACTTAATCAGTTATTAAAAAAAAAACAAATACCTAATTCATCAGTTATCTTACATATCATTAAAGCTCTTACCGATGAGTTCTCTCAAAATGACTGAATTTGTAACGAAATTTTGGCAAGTCAGACTTTGTATAACTATATTTTTTCTAGGTTTTATTCATTAATTTCTAGTCAAGAAAACTCTTAAGTTAAATGAGAACCAGTCATGTGTATTATGCTATTTTACCAAGCTTGATTTTCACATAAAAAGCTTTAAGGTTTTTAACATCAACAAAAAAACATGGAATGCTTAATCAGTTTTGGGTTTTTTTTTTTTTTTTATTGCTTCTGCAGGACAGGAGACTGAATAAAGGGCCTTTGAACTAAGTTACATCCTCAGTCCTTGTTTATTTTTAACTCTGAGACAGGGTTTCACTAAGTCACTAAATTGCCTAGGCAAGGCTCCAATCTGTGATCCTGCTACCTCTGCTTCTAGAGCATCCCACCATGCCCGACTTTGCTGTGTGTGTGGGTGTGTGTGTGTGGGTGTGGGTGTGGATGTTGGGGTGGGGCTACTGTGGATCAAGCCCAGGGCATTCACACTGAGTTATATCCCCAGTCTTTTATTTTAATTTTGAGGGTCTTGCTAAGTCACCAAGATGCCCAGACTAGACTTGCATTTATCCTCCTTCCTCACCTTTCCCAGTGCTATTAGGCCCGTCATCACACTTGGCTTTCGATCAGCTTTTGAACTCTAAAAAATTGTGTGCTGTGCATTTTTAGCTAATTATAACTAGCTTTCTTTTTACATCATTTCTGCCAGAAGTCATTACACATTAAATAAAACAATGCTTTCAATATTTTTTAAATTTTTATTTTTTGTTAGCTCATTTAAGAGAAAAATTTAACTCCACTCAAGATTGCCCTAAGGCAGGAACAAAGAGAATGTCTCATCAAAATGACTATGAAGAACATCCTAGATCAAATACTTGTTGTAATCAAGGTCTTAAGAATGATTATCATGTCCAAGACCATTCCCCCAAAAAGCTGAATACAACAAAAGGTAATAATTAAATTGTGATTATCTGAAGTTACTTGCCAGCAACTTTGAAAGAGTAAAAGACTTTCAGACTTAGATACACCGTTTATTTCACAGTACTACAGAAGAGCAAACTACAACCCAGCCTACCTGAACTTGGATCTTTTAATTGACACTTTTTAACTAGGTAACCCTGGATGAAGTACTTAACCCTTTTGTGCCAGTTTCTGAATCTAGCAAATGAAAGTAATGCCTAGCAATGAAAGTAAGGCCAGCCTTAAGAGCATCAGATTAGCAAATATTCATAAAACACTAGGAGAGTACTTCTCATAAGGTGTTCTCCAAAAGTTTACTATCATCATTTTGCCCTTGACCCTTTCTTACTTAGTTTCATTTAAAATACTATGAAGATGACAGAGCAGAGGATGAACAATTCCAAAAACTAGAATAAAGGTCACTGGAACATAATATAATATCATAATATAATATCATAGTATCATGGAACATAATCTCCCGTATCTAGTTTACTTGAGTTACAGAAAATACTGACTGATTTACTAAGTCCCAGACTAAACACATGAAAAATTCCACTCTAACGGCAATTTTTATTTCTAAATTTAATTTTAATAAATTTCTCCCTTAGCCCCTTATATGGAAAATACTTCCCAAACCCAAAACAAAATATGGTCCAAATAAACAACTTGAAAGTTATCAGCAAGAGTCACAAAATAAAGATGCTTATAACCATGCTTAGAGGAACATAGCATTATTTAATACTATTAATGAGAATTATCATCCTAGTGGATGATGCACAAGCATAGCACGACTTACAGACCCTATAAGCCCAAGCCTTTAATGTGCTTTTGTGTAATAATTCTAAACACACAGCTTATTTTCAATGATGCAAATGGAATGGAAAATGTCTTAGATGGTCAAATTCAATAACAAATGTAAATACTATTACAAATTGGTTTTGGCTGGAGGAATAGCTCAGTGGTTTCACTTCCCAAGCAAGCACTAAGTACCCGAGTTAGTTCCCCAGCACCTCACAAACTAGGCGTTGTGGTGCACACCTGTAATCCTAGCACTCAGGAGGCTGAGGCAGTAGGACTGCAATGAGTTTGAGGCCAGTCTGGGCTACACAGTGAGCTCAGAATCAGCCTGGACTACACAGCAAGACACTGTCTCCCAAAAAAAAGCTTAAAAAGGTTAAAAAATAATACTTCCAAAACCCCAAACCTGCCAGAAGTTAACATGCATAAACATATAAGTACAAAAGACATTTACGATCGAAAGTCCCTGGTGCAGTACTCAAACTCAGGGCGTCAGACATTAAGGTAAGGGCTTTGCCACTTAGCTACATCTCTAGCCCCATTCAAAATTTTGATAGGAACTTAAGCAACAAAGCAGCTGTTTTTTTTAACAAAACTCAACAAGCAGTACATTTGAGATTTGTGCATTTTATTGTACTCAACTTTTACCTACAAATACATACACAAATATTGAACTACAGTTAGTAATACTTATACAGAAGTATCTAGGAATAATCTATTCTAATTCTGCAACATGTTTTTAAATGATAGTTTTTCTTTAAAAACAATGAGTTGGATACATACTAATAGATGGATAAATATGTAAGCAAGGAAATACAGCAAAACATCAATAGCAGAATCTAGGTGGTATACAAATGAGTAGTTACTATGAAATGCTTCAACTTCTTCTGTATGTTTGATGGGCTTCTTAATAAAGGGGTAAAAAAAATCTTTATAACAGATGACTTAACACATAATTTTAAGACACAAAAGACCTAATAACAAAATACAATTCTAATGATATACCCATATAAGTTTAAATTGTTAGGGCTGATTTCAGCAGTGTTTTCATTTGCATTTATTTATTTATTTTACTTCCCACTATTTACAAAGCAATTTAAAAACAAAATGAACAATATGATTTCAAATTATAGCCACTTCTTTTAGTCAATTTAAAAAGTACATTAAAATACATTAAATAAATCTGAAAGTTGTATACAAAGACTAAGCATGACTCCATCAATGTTTAAAAGTTATATATTTTAAGAATTTATCCTTCTATTTTTTAAGTATTCAATCATAGTTCATTTAATTATTTTTAAGTATTTACAATAAAAAATTAAGTAATTGATTTGGAGAAAATGTGGCTCTTAACATTTGGGAAAAAAGTATTACATATTTCGCATCTATTATAATATAACCACTCAAGCTTAAACTATATTTGATCAAAAATTCTTCTATAGTATTGAATTCACTGTCTTATGGCAACAAAGAGTGTATACGAATCAGTGCAATGTATTATATTATAAAATAAAATGTATTAACAAAGCACTTATTCAGTCATCAACAATATATATTAAATACAATTTAATACACTCTATTTAAATGTCTACTTAAAGTTTAACATTAATCTAAGAAGGCACATGAAAAATAATTCACTTTAAGTATCTTCACATAAGATGGAACATCTTTAAAAAAAATGAAATAATACCAAGATGCTCATTATATTAATACAAAAAAAGATTTTATTATTTCAAGAAAGCTGACATTTTTTAGAAATGGGAAGGTTTAGCTTTTCTCATGATGCCACTATAAATCACACCTCACTTAGAAATCCTTAAGTTGTAATAATAAATAACATTCATTTAAGTTTGTATGGATAAGAGAAAAAGCTGGCAAAAATAACCTATCCACTACCTCAATTACTTACATATTAAATGATCTTTTGACTTGGTGTATTTCTCAAATTTAAAATGCAAGTCTAAAAGGAAAATAAAATTACTCCTCTAGTCACCTAGCATTCCATTTTGTATCTAAGCTCCTGAGTTTGAACAGTTCTGTGGTATGCGGGATGTGTGGAAGATTTGGTATATAATCTTTCCATTGGTACCAACAGAATTTCTCCACTATTCCCTTTTAATAAAACTTATCCTAAGCAAAAACGTGCAAATGAAAAGTTGGTAAGTATTACCCAACTCAAAAAATCTCAATGTCATAAAAACAGATTTAGCTCAGAATTTCCTTAAGATGCTCTGTAAGATAATAGTCTCTAAAAAGGGTTCTGTGGTTGAATAAGCAATGTATTTATTCAAGAATTCTCACATACTTAAGTACGGTGATCATGGATGCATAGAGGAGGTGGTTAGAGAATGGATCAAAATTACATGCAGTTGAATGTTTGCAAATTAAAATTAAACAAGATTGACTCAAAACAATCACTTAAGTAAACACTACAATGAATGCAACTCTGGTGTTTAAAAATAAATGAGAATAAGGTTTTTTATTTTATACAACCCCTACATGCTAACAAATTATGTCACTTGACACAACCAAAGAAATAGGAAGCTTGAAGAATGTTGGATAACAACATGATTATTACAGATTATATACACACTATTTTATTAGTACAAAGGAATTTTCAAGGACAACTTTGTATGTACATAATCTTTTTACCTTTCACATTGATTTCAGAACCAAATCAGCAAAAAGTATACATGCTGCACTTTTTGAACACAGAACTATTTTCTAGAAACATCTCATAGAATATTCCACAAAACACATTCTAGAAAACCAATTTCACTGTACAGTCAAACTGAACATTCATTATTAATTTTAACTGGTAACATGCTGAATTATAACATAATTTACATTTTGAATAGTAATCTGGTATCAACAATATCAAAGAGCTAAAGCTCCCTACTGAAAAGATGTACTTATTAGAATTACAGAAATATTAACTTAAATTAGAAGATTCACTACACTCAAAAGAAAGTCATAACACAAAATTAAAAAGATGAAACTGTCAAAGGAATGTGTCATGTATTCAAGACATTTTTATAATAAAAAACAATTCTTACAGCAGATATACAAATGCTTCAATTTAACCAATGAAAGTAATCAACAAGCTATAACAATATCTGTAAGACTTCACTTTGCTTATCCTATTTTATAGCTGTACCTAAATTTCTGATTTAATTTACTCTCACTACAGTATCTATTCCCAAATGCTATTACAACACTCTTCCTAAGAACCACAGCTCAAATATCCCCATAATCAAAACCTTACATTCAGTTAAGGTTGGCTCCTTAAAAATAGGATTTAATGAAAGCCATAATCTAGCACCAACCAATATCCAAAGTGGTATCCCTCGGTTCACTTTCACCCATTTTGCTTTTCAAGAACATCTGCTAGGATATCAGCATTTAGGTACCAATCTAAGTTGTGAAGTACTCTACAAGAGGTGACTGAAAAATACAGGAACGTTCAATTTTTAATTCCTACATGCAAAAGACACATTGCCAATAATCCTTCTCAAAATACACCCCCTCATTTCAAACACACTTATTCCATCATTTCTTGCCACTTTCTGAAGCAGTTCTAGAAGTCCTATTTCATGTCTTTTCAAGGTACAACCAAAATATAATGAATTGTGGGGCCAAGGATACAGCTCAGTGGTACAGCGCCTGCCTGAGAGCACAAGACCCTGGATTCGATCCCGTGTTCCAAAAAGACCACAAAAAAGATCAAAATTATTCATATATATATATATATATATATATATATATGTATGTGTATATATATATATATATATATATATATATATATATATATATATATATATATATATATAGCTGCTGCCAACAGTGATCCAACAAAAGGCAGGTTCATAAAAACATTACAGTGTGTTCTCGTCCATCTTACTTGTCACACCTGGGACTATGCAACTGCTACCTCTTCCTAAAAGTCAAAATGACAATAAGACAATAAAAAGTAAATATTTTGGCACAAACTTGTAATCTTAACACTTGGGAGACTGAGGCAAGAGGACTGTTTGAGTCAGAGGCCTGCTTGGGCTACACAGTATGCTCAGGACCAGCCTGGACTACAGAGCAAGACCCTGTTTTAGAACAACAACAACAAAAAAAGGACATTAAGGTACAAGGTAACCACACAGTGCAAATAAAGACATCCACAAAAAAGGACTTCTAGAACTGCTCCAGAAAATGGCAAGAATGATGGGGTAAGTGTGTTCAAAATGAAAGGGAGTCTTTTAAGGGGGTTAATCCCATTGTTTATTAAAATGTTTCTTCTAACATTAAACACACTGCATTCTTCAATCACACCTCATATTTTATTGGCTCTCAAAATTCAGGTAGCATTAGAATCTCTAAATATATTACAACAGACTGCCAGGACCCATCCGCAGAGTTTCTGATTTAGTTAGAATGAAAGTCATCTTTAATAAATTCTCAAATGCTGCTGCTGCTCAGAACTCACTCTTGAAAAATGCTGCTCTACTTGAAAGGCCACAAACTAAAAACTCATGGTGAAGGAGGCTCACTCCCATGTCTGTACAATGTTTTATAGCATTTAACTATCTGCATTTTTAAACTGAAAATTTTAACATCAAATGCAAATCATGCAAAATTTCTGTTTGATCTGAAAAGAAGCAAACACACATAGTCCAGAGAGATGCCTAGTCCCGCTTACCACAGACTGAATTAGCTTGCTCTACACTTACTTAAAAATCATCTGGTTTAGCACTGCATTTGTGCTTATATAACCTGATTGACTTTTTCCTGGTCTCTCTGCCTTTTCTGGTGTTCTCCCTGATATCAAACACCCTTTCTCCCCTATATTGCTGAAATACTACCTTCCCCATTCCAAAGCTTGGCTTAAAATCACACCTCAACAAAATCGCAGCAAAAATAGGAACTCTTAAAGAACACACAAATTAAAGATTTAACATACATTTAATGTATACTTTTAAAATCAAAGTTTTATTTCCCCAAGGACTAAAATAGCAGTACTTACCAAAAAAAAAAAAAAAAAAAAAAAAAAAAAAAAAAAAAAAAAAAAAAAAAAAAAAAAAAAAAAAAAAAAAAAAAAAAAAAAAAAAAAAAAAAGGCTGCATATATGACACATTATAAGCATTATGATTTTGTTACTTTAATTCAAAATAAAATTTTATTTTTTATTCTAGTTTTTACTGTGAAATAAAACTTTTCTGCCAAAAAAAGTTTAAAATTCATTAAGACATAGCATTAAGTCACACAGTCAAAATATATAATAGCTCTGAATTAGGGGTATGGCTCAGTGGTACAGCACTTGCCTAGTATGTGTAGGGCCCTGGGTTTAGTCCTCAGCACCAAAAATAAACAAATGCATACATGCATGTACATGTATTATATATGTTATACATATAACTACACATATAAGCACATGTATACACTTATAAGTACACATATAAACATCTAGGTGTACATATGTATTAAATATACATGTAATAGCTTCATAAAATATTTGATCTAATTTTGCTGGACAAATAGAGGAGAGATGGGATAATAATATAATTTCTTGATTTGACAACCTGACAATCTCTAACAGCATCTTTAACGAAATAAATTATTTTAATCTTTCAATTTGGAAAATATTTTTGTGAATTTTTACTTCTATAGAACACAGGAGAAAAATTACCAAAGGAAAACATTAATAACAATCCTTACTCTGCAAGTTTTGTTATCTCAAGCTTGAGTTCTCCCCAGATACAGCACAGTGTCATTAACTCTATATTGAAAAAATGAGGAAAAATGTTGTTCAAATATCTTCCATCTCTAAAATCTAGGACTTAATCCTTCAGAAGATGAAAACCAAAAAAGTATAACACAGATAAGCTTCATTCTTATTAACACAGCTTCTAAACTGGACTGATTTTAAAACTTTTAGTGACAAGCTAGGCATGGTAGTGCACGCCTATAATAATGCCAGTTTTGAGGAAAGCATCATGGGCTACACAGCAAGTTCAAGGCCAACTGGACCACGTGGCAAGGCCCTATCTCAAAAGGCCAAAAAGAAAGTATCTTTAGAACTTCTAACCAAAAATATAGAAGTCCCAGAACTTTGAAAGAATAAGCATGTGTTTGTATACACATGTCTATATATTCTAATGATGAAAATAAGAGGATCTTTTATAAGGTCAACATTTAAATGTTTTAGGAGAAAAACAAAATTACCCTCATACAAACTAAACAAAAACCTTTAATATCTACAGGAAATACTAAATAATCAGTAAATCATGCCAAAAATTAAAAATAAAAATTAGGGTCTGGTGCTACAGGCCATCCCAGCACTTTGGAGCCCAGCCTGGGCAACTTAGCAAGCCCTGTCTCAAAATCAAAATTTAAAAATTGCTAGGAATGTAGTTAAGTGTCAAGTCCCTATGCTAGATCTCCAGCCCAAGAAAGGAAGGAAAAAAGGGACAGAGAGAGAGAGAGAGAGAGAGAGAGAGAGAGATAGGAGAAAAGATATTAAAGTTTTTCCACTAATATTATTCAAGAACATATAACTTGCCTCAGGATATCTCAAAATTAAAGTAAATTTGGCCAAAATTAAAGTTATCGAATTGTAGTAAAATGGCAAAAATATAACCTAGAGACTATGATATTCAGGTAGATCATGCCGTAGGCGAATTGCTTTCAGCTTTTCTACTTCAATTTTTGCTCTTAGTAGCTCTTCCTCTAGTTGCTGCCTTCTTTTCAATCCATCCCTCTTCTCCTGAACATATAATCCAAAATTTTTTTGATTTTCTAAAATTATCTGATGTTCCTCTTTCAACATTTGCAGAATCTGAGGATCATACCCCAATAGTGACCTAACATGTTCTCCACTTTCAGGCTGAAAAAAATCATCTCTCCTTGGAATAGAAGATGGAGACGATGTCATTCTCACATCAACAGAAGAAAGTGACGGTGACAAAGATCTTTCCATAACATGCATTAGTTCATGTTCTTCTCTTTGCTCCACAGTATCACTGTGCTGAGGATCTAACACTAGTGGAAGAGGAGGTTTAACATCATCTTCTTGCTTTACCTCCACTGTAATGGCAACAGGATGGTGATCCAACATTGCCTGCAGTGAACTGGCACCAGCTTGTACAGCCTCATCCAAGTTTGCACTATAGCACATAAAAAGAGTATTATAAAATGTAAATTAAATGAAGAGTGTATGTATAGCATAGTTTCATATTATACAGTTTTTAAACTATTAAAAAAATTATAAAAACAAAACAGTTTAATTTTGGGAATACAGACGGAATGACTAAGATTAGGATTTCAAAAATACATATTTATTTTTTAAATTTTGCATCTTTTTTCCCATTTTATTAATATATATGTATATGCAACATATGTTTACATTGAACTTGAGTATTTTGTGCACATATATATCATGACAAAATTACAAACCCTTCCTCTCTCCCTTTTTGACCCTCCCCCTCCTCTCGTTTCCACTATCCCCTCAGTCATATTTACGTAATGAATGTACTCTGAGTTTCTCATATTAGAGAAATTATTTGATATTTATCCTTCTGTGTCTGGCTCACTTCACTGTGCATGACGGTCTCAAGTTGCATCATCAATTAACTTACAAACATCTCAAAACTATCTTTTTATAGATAAGTAGTACTCCACTGAGTACACACACCACAATTTTTGTATCTATTGGTCTGTTGATGGGCATTCTGGTGTCTTCCACATTTTAGCTATTGTCAGTTGTGCTGCTATGAACATGGTTTTATATATATGCACTCACACATACCTCTTTTATATGACTTTCAAAATTATTTACTTTAGGTCTTGTTTATCCTCTCTATCCTTAACTAACTTTTTTTGGTTTGTGGTGCTGGAGATTGAACCCAGGGACCATGGCATGCTAAGACAATTGTTCACCCAAGAGCTATACCTGCGTACCATCCTTAACTTTACAATTAGGTATATAAAAGGACAGAAAACTACAAATATTAAATACAGCTAAAAAGGTAAATTTAAAAAGCCATTTTTAATGCTCTCAAACTCTAATTGTCCTTCCAACTTTGAGTGGTGTCAGGGCCATTTCATGTATTCTGGGCCTTATTATCTACCCCCACACTTTTGATTTTCTGCTTCTGTTCTCCTGGCTGATTCAAAAACAGCCAAGGCCTATGAGTTCTAGGAAAACAGCAAAAGGCCATCTATGGAAGGTACAGATTTCTATATCTGGCAAAAACAAAAAAGGAAAATAATAATAATAATAATAATAATAATAAGGATCTGATATGGTTAGGAACATGTCTAAGTATCTGGGAGTTAACTATCCTGTTTCCTATGTGCTAGCAGTTCCTCTTTATCTGTCCTAAACCTGAACCACATGACTTAGTTGCTTTGGTCAAGTAAAGTTCCCAAGAATAGCTAGATGAATAGCACAATGGTTAAAGGGCTTGTCTAGCAAGTGCAAGGCCCTGAGTTCGATATTTCCCACTACCACTTAAGCCAGGTGTGAGGGCATACACCTGTAATCCCAGTATGTGGGAGACCGAGGTAGGAGGATTGCTGAGAGCCAAGACTCGCCTGGGCTACATAACAAGTTCAGGACCAGCCTGGGGCCACAAAGCAAGACCCTGTCTCCAAAAACAAAAACTTCACAGTAAGAAGGATTTCACTGTCACCTACATACCCAACACCTAGCATAATATAGCAATGTACTTAAAACATCATAAGTGGTCATTAAATAAAATGAACAAATCAACAAATAAAATTATTTTAATGAACTGTTTCTAAATGTCCTATATAGCTATATTAAAGGTTTACTAAATTTATAATAATTCTTATAAAATATATACTCCTAATAGAGGAAACTATTTTAGCATAATATAAACTTTGCAATAATATTTATTTTTATATTATATATACTGCATTTAAAAATCATTTTTAAATAGTTTCATGTATAACACAAAGTTATTAAGAATATGTAATCTTTCTTCTTTAAGATTTTTTTCATGGGGTAAGGGGTATAGCTTAGTAGTTGGAGCACTTGTCTAACAAAAGACCCTGGGTTCAATTCCCAAGCAACACAAACTGGGCAGGCACAGTGGCATTCATCTGAAATCCCAGCACTGAGGAAGCTGAGGCAGGAGGAGTGCCTTGAGTTCAAGGCCAGTCTGGGCTACATATAAGTTCAGAAGCAGCCTGAACTACAGCAAAACCAGACTCAAAAAAAAAAAAAAATAATTTTCTCTTAGTTATACTTCTACCTAACTTAAAAGTATAAATTATAAAGAGAAAAAAGAGGGGCTGAAGGAATAGCAGAGCAGTTAAGGCACTTGCCTAGCAAGCACAAGGCCTTGGTTTGGACTCCCCAGAACCACATTAATTGGGCGTGGTTGGTGTATGCCTGTAATCCCAGCACTTCAGAGGCTCAGGCAGGAGGATTGCCTTGAGTTCGAGTCTAGCCTAGGCTCCATAGTGAGTCCAAGATCAGCCTGAATTACCAAAGTGAGACCCTGCCTCAAAAAAATAAATAAATAAATAAATAAATAAATAAAAGAGGAATGGCACAGCGATTAAAGGACTTGCCTTGCAACCACAAGGCTCTGAGTTCAATTCCTCAGAACCAGATAAAACTGGGATTGGTAACACATGCCTGTAATCTCAGTACTCAGGAGGCTAAGGCAAGAGGACTGTTGTGAATCCAAGGTTAGCCTGGCCTACACAGTGAGTTCAGGACCAGCCTGGGCTACAGAGTGAAACCTTGTTTCAAAAAAAAAATAAAGAATTAAAAATAAAGAAAAAAAGAGACAATTAGAATATTAATGTAAATATGCTACATTATCCAGATAATGATATGCAATATCATTAATAACATATTCTGCTTGGAAGATTAAAATGTTGGAATAAGATCAAATACAACATTAAAAAAAAAGTAAAACTCCCCATATGTCAATGACATTAAACTGCCAGACATATCACATATTTGTCTAAAAGATACAAATGCAAGAACTCAAAGATATATATGGAATGTCATGGTGCTTTTTTGTGCTAATAATGTATACTTGGTGTTCTTATAAAAAACAAATACATATGTAACATATAGAAATCTATTTTTAGATTTTATTCTTTCATTTTTGTTGTCTTTTTGGTCAATTCATGATTTGCAAAAGCAAAACAAGTATAAATGCTAATTCACATTAAAAAAATTTGTTTCCAATAACATCTCTACTGAAGTCTGAAATGGGAAAAGGTTAAAGATACAGATAAAAACTTTAGTTTTTAAAATCCACATGATTACTATGTTAAATTAATATATAGAGTACAAATATAGATATAATGCCCGATGTAAATTAAAAATATACTTATATCTGGATTATTCCATTCCATTTCAGTTGAAATATTATGAATAAGGTACAACAAATTTTTTATTTTTTAAAAAAGGCTTTAGAGAAGTTCACAAAAATGATAAAGAAAATTCTAAAATCTATGAATCTGATCTTAGTGTAATCTGACATTAAAGAGGGAAAAGTAAAGACATAATGTGATTTTAGAAATAAATGTACTAACAAAAAAGTTACAAATTTCTAAATCCAATAAGTAATACAAGCCATATTTCCTTATAAAAGATGAGATTGGTGAGATTAACAGTCTTACATAAAAACATATTAAGATTACAAAATAATTATAAGCTTCGGACGTAATTATTAAGATTCAAGATGTCAGTCAAATAAGCATAAGCACTTTATATATATAACTATATTAAATGATTTTCTAATGAAAAGTAAATAGTGTAGACATATTAATATAAATAGGAATTTTAAGGGGTATATATGTTTTATATTCTTCCTTTTAAATTTTAAAAAACGTAGTATTATTTAATGGGTATAAAATGCATACATCAATTAACTCATTTTTACCAGAGAAGTGGTGTTCCCCTAAGATTGTGTATAAACATTTCAGATATACAACACAAATGGTCAAAATGCAAACATACTTGTTATGCTATTTCTCTTCTATACTCACTGAATTTTTAAAATACGCAATTAAATCTAGAGCTTTTAGGTGTAGTTTTCCAATTATAAAAAAACTAAATTTAACACTCTGAAGGTACAATCTTGTAATGAAAAGCCACATGTTTCTACTGTCTGGGGGGTAGAAACTGTGAGTAAGCAGCACAATATGAAACAGTTTTGCTATGGAGTTTATTGGGCTTCAGGTTACTTAGGGTCTCACCATTTGCCATCACAGTGCACATTTTAACCAGTGGCCCCTAGTATTTCCACTTTATATTCATGTCCTTGATTTCCATTTGGTAATATTTTTCTTAACTGTGTTATCTAGTAAAAATAAGCAGTGTATGCTAAAAAGCTAAGTTCAAAAATACTTTCCTAGTAAGTTAACACAGTAACAGCCACACTTGGCTATAATGTTTTTTTTCCTCCTGTTTCTTTCCTAACTTAAGAGAAATGTTACAGGTAAACAATAATTTTGCTCATATAATGCCCCTAGTACCGGTAAGAAAGAACACTGTGCAAAGCTTTGTCTGAAAAACCTCCCAACTAACAAGGAGTTTACAGTTTGTTTAAATTACCTTAAATAATTCAGAATGTAGCTACCGTGTTTATCTTTTGCCAAGGGTTATTAAAATGTGTAGCAGCGGCAAGATCGTAGCTTTAAAGATTCTCAAGAAAATAGTAATACAGAGCACAAATTTAATCCAAAAACTGTTTTTAACCCTAAAAGAATTCAGTCGCTGCATGGGTATGTTAAAATTCATAGTTTGATAACCTTACAAAGCAGTACGAGGAAGCTTATCCTTTCCTGTATGACCCAAGATCAAAGTGAAACTAGACAAAGAATGAATAAAAACAACTTTTACGTATATTAAATAATATTAATCTCTAGCTAGGCACTAACTCCCTTTAACTGTGTTCATCTTAATTTGAAAATGTTAAAAAATAATTTAACCTGTCTTTGTATACACAATCGTGTCACTAAGTTTACTTAGTTGATTTTAAATTCTTTGTAAGTTCAATGCATATTCAAAAAGGACAGACAATTCAAACAAAAGCAAAGGTTTCATTTCTCCTGCAACTGCTAAGTTTATATAATTTTAAATCAAATTGAAACATCCAATGAAATGTAATCTTAAGTGAAATAAGAAAAAGGTATATCTCAGAAGTAAATAATTTTAAAGCTTAAAAAGTTTATGAAGTGATGGCACAAATTTCATCTCATTTATTCCTTCCTAATCTTTACTTTTAGAAACTACAGAAGGAAAGGGGGAGGGGAAAACAGTAAAAAGTAGCTTTAATCAAATACAGCAGAAAAATTCCTCACAGCCTCACTTTCTTTTTTTTTTTTTAAGAAAGCAAAACAAAGACACTATTCATTGCTCCCCTGGTGGGGACGCTTACTATGCATATCTCTACCACAGCTAAGCCAAAGCCCAATAGATAGGAGGCGCCATAATTTTCCACAACAAAATAAAATAAAGCTTACCTTTGTATGTGGTTCCTGTCTCTTACCAGGCAAAAACTGGAAATCTGGGGAATCATCTCCATAACTTTCTTGGTTGGCTCTGAAATATTGCTTTTAAAATCTGATTGGGCCTCTTTTTGCTGCAAAAGCTCCTGTTTGGCATATTCTTTGAGCCTTTTGTAAAGGGTGCGTAGGCCCTGCGCTGTTCGAGGAGGGCGATCTACTCCAATTGCATTATAGTTAACTGCTATGATATCCCAACATCTATTCTTTTCCACTATTACTGAATGTTTATTAGTGTGTTCTTCGAGAATTTTCACATATGGCTTCACAAGCTTTAGTAAATCAAGCTTTTCAGATAAGGTAAAATTGGAAGATCTAGCCTTTCCTACCATTGTTCTTTTCAAATTCAGTAAGCAGTTTCTGAAACCACCATGCAGCCCTCAGCTCTGCTCAGCTCTTTTCACAAACAGAAAAAGATCAGGCTTAACTAGGCTAGCCTCATTTAGGCCCACGCCTACAGGGGAGGGTTTATTAAAATTCCTCCAGCTTAAGCTGACGCAGGTTCAGGAAATCTGCTTAAGCCAAGCCTGACCTACATAAAGCTTCTCACTGAGGAAGACAGGAAGGCACAAGCAAAGCATACTTGTGTATAAAAAGAACCGCTCGAGATAGGATTTAACGCACAAAGGTCTAAAGATAAGCAGGGACGGCAGCTAAAAATTAGCTAATTTAGTGAGAATATCGAATTTCCACACACATGTATGCCTGGCTGATACACTGAAACTGCACTGCAGTATCACTTTAACAGAAACAAAGGAGGAACTGTTGTGTGCTATTTGTTTACAAATTCAGTAGACCGAAAACTAAAAGATACGAGTGGCGAGTGCAGTGATTCCTAACAGAGCTCTAGTCACTGTTTCTGAGCTGGGTGTTCTTCCTTACAAAATCTGCATAATGCTGATCCTGCTGTCAATCAGGAACTGCATATCCTCTAGCTAGTTAGGTTACACCCAGCTCAGACTACACAGTAAAGCTAAGCTTCTCCTTCATTTTATGGTCTACAGTAGTCCATGCATATTTTTTATGTTATTAAATAAGAAATATTTTTGAACACTAAATATAAAAACCAGTGAAAAATTCACTTTTAAAACAATGAATTATTCTAGCTGCAATGTATGTGAATATATTAGCATGCTTTATCATGTGTAAAAATCATTACTCAAAATTAGAAACAGCATAATCGCACTTCAGGACTGCACACACAAAATATCATTAGGTATTATAATAGCTATAATCACACAACATAGACTACGAAAGCACAAAACCTAGGCTATGAAAGCAGACAAGTAATCTAGTCATTTCAAAAACCATCAGCTTTCATGCTTAATCTCAGTCTGAAACATACGATAAATAATATAACCAAAACAAACGCATTTTCCTACAATACACGTTTCTCCAGTTAGGGGAATTAATTAAAACATGTTTGGACTGGTTTAATTGAGTCAAACAATTACCAAACACCTATAAAAATGTTCCCAAGCACTGTGCAAGGACCAAGAAAATAAAGATATATCTAGATATATCCTATATAAGAAACTGCATGTAATTCTGCAGTAATGTTACAAATTCTCAATTACCTTGTTTGTATTCTTTTAATAAAATTTTTCATGAATTAAATTTATTGAATTCTCATTCTTAACCACACAATGTGCTAAAAATTTGTATTATCCTCCCAAAAAGGTAAGATTACTGGGTATTCTATGGAATACTACCACAATTAGTGGGGAAATTATGGAAAAAGGAATGCTTCTTCATTTTTCATGGGACTATAAACTATTACAATCACTATGAAAATCAGTATGGAGAGCCCCTAAAAAAGTAAAAATAGAGCTAGAGGAATGACACAGCAGTTAAAGTGCTTGCCTAGGCCCTGAATTCGATTCCCAAGCACCACATAAGGCTGGGCGTGGTAGCGCAGGCCTGTAATTCCAGCACTCGGCAGGCTGAGGCAGGAGGATTGCCAAATCCAAGGCTGGTTAGGGCTCCATAGTGAGTCCAGGACCAGCATGAGCAACAGAGTGAGATACTGACTCAAAAAAAAAAAAAAAATGTAAAAATAGTTTTGAGATTGGCCTACTAGGGAAGGCATATAGTCCCAGCACTCTGAGAGGCTGAGGAGGAGGATCCCAAGTTCAAGCCCAGGTCTTGTTCCAAAATAAAAACTGGGGGAAAAAAACGTACGATGTACGTACGTACGTACGTACGTACGTACGTGTGTGTGTGTGTGTGTGTGTGTGTGTGTGTGTGTGTGTGTGTGTGTGTATTAGTGTGAAGATTCTGAGTTAGGAGGGGAATAAGACAAAGAAGGAAATATTCCTTGTGACTCAAATATACCTTCTGGGTATCTTTCTGAAAGACTTAAAGATATCATATGCAGTCATACAGTCATATCCATGTTTACAGCAGCACAGCTTACAACAGCTAAGTCCTGGAAGCAGCCTATATGCTCATCAACAGATGATTGATCAAAAATAAATAAATTAATGCACTGTGAGACAATACTAGTCAAACAAATCAAACACGGGAAGTTAAATGCTGCACTATTTCTCTTGAATGAAAAATCTAAAATACAAACAATTGATTGAGCAAAATAAAAGATAATAGGGAACAGGAAAAATAGACTTTCAAGAAATGTAAAGGGCTATGGGGATGGAGAGGGAGAGCAGGGGAAGAAATAAAAATGATTACAATGTGAATGCATATGCACCAATTCCCCCAAGATATCTGTAATTATTATGGATCACAAGCATACACTAATACAGATTAATTATAGGAAAAATTAAACTAAAAAAAAATACTACCAGTTGTCTGGAATAGCCTACTGGGTATTCTGACTCTCTAACAGTCTTCATCTTCCAATGCCTTTGAGCAGTTTTATGGCTCAGTAAAATACAGAAAACTATTAAGACTGGGTATCCTTTATCTAAAATCTTGGCACTAGAAGCATTTCAGGTCTAGGATTTTGGAATATTTGCAAGTATGTGATGTGATAAGCTAACATGATGACTCGACTAAGGCCTAAACACCAAATTAGTTTGTTTCATATATAGCTTAGGTACATGGCCTAATGGTAATTTTATACAGTATTTTTAAAGTACCTTCATTTTTAAAGCACCACAACCCAGCATAAGAGGTAAGCATGGTGTTTTCCACGTGGGGACATCATACTGCAACCAAACATTTTGTAGTATTTCAGACAATGTTCAACTAGTATCAATATAAGTGATTCTTGTCACACAGATACAAACTATAAACTAACCCAACTAAACAACACCCACATTACCCAGTACTCACTTACTCTAGTTTTTTAACAGGCTTTTAAAACAGTAAGGGAGAACTGAGGAAAGCAAGACCATAGGGTATATACTTTAGATAATGCTTTGCTATTTTGAGACCTACAGGTATTGTGTTAAGAAATAAAATAGCAATATGAAAAAATTTCAGTCTTACTAAATATCAGGAAAATGTATACTAAAAATGATTTTCAGACATGATAATACACACTTTTAATCTCAGCACACTAGTAGTCTGAGGCAGAAGAATCTTAAATTCAATTTCTGCCGAGGCAATTCTGCCATTTAGCAAGCAAGACCCTGTTTCAAAAACAAAAATGGTTTTCAAAAAGGGCTGGGGGGTGGTAGCTTAACAAAAAGATCCTGTGTTAAACTGCCAGTACTACATACATACGTATGTAAATACATATATAAATTCATATTCACTCACAAGTTGACAACTTTGGGGTTTTTTTTTTTTTTTATTGCTGTTGTTTTAGAGACAGGATCTCAAAACTAGGATCCTCCTGCTGCAGCCTCCCAAATACAGGGATTACAGAGCACACTACCACACCAGCAAATTTTTTTACGTGGTGCTAGAAAATGGAACCCACTGAGCTATGTCTCCAGCCCAAGTGAACTACATTTTTTAAGACCAAAAATATGAAGAATGAATGAGGGTACGGGGGAAAGCTCTTCAGCACTTTTGAGTGTAAAAATGGCATTTTGGATGGTGAACTAGGAGAATCATTGTTTCTTTGGAAGGGTGGTACTGAGAAGCCTAGGACCCTTGCACTCAGGTACATCCTCAGTCTGTTTCTCTTTTTGGTTTTGAGACAGGGTCTCATGAAATTGCTAAATTGCCCAGTCTGGACTTAAACTAGTGATTCTAGATGGCAAATCTGAGTTCAGATTAGCAAGCTTGCCCCTTGCCTGTGCCGGTCAGCATTGCTATCATCATCATAACAAGTGAGTGCGCATTGCTGATTCTACAAAAACACAATGTCTTGGTAGCTGTGTTGACAGATCCAAGCCACGGAGACTCCATGACAGGCCTTAAACTCCTCTTTCAAGTGGCAGGCCTAAAGTCTCAGGTTCCTGGAAAGGTCTGGGTTTCAGTTTCCCCGAAGCTAGGTAGCTGTTTAACAATTACGAATTGGGACAAGGTATGTTGCTGAAGGCTAAACCCGGGTCCCTGGGTTCTGGAAAACATCACCAGATATGCAGTTTCTTGCAAAACAGAGTCAGTCAACTTTCCACCCGACCCCTCCTATGTGATAATCAATCGGTTTTGTGATAAATAACTTGAATGGTTTCTGTTACAATCTTGTGGGTTTTGCCTATAAAATTTGAGTGTAGATTGTGCTCAGGGCTTCTCCCTTAGCCTCTACTACGCTGGAGTAGGAAAGCCCAGGCTCAAGCTTGCAATAAAGACTCTAGTGTGCTTGCATCGGTATCGGCTCCCGGGCTCTTCCTTGGGGGTCTCACAATCTGGTCACAACAGTGTAACAGCCAATTATACAAATGAACCATAATTTATTAATCGTGCCCAATTGTGGGACACTGAGATTGTTAGCACTGTTTCTCTATTATAAACAACATAGGAATTTTTTTTAAAAAACTTGCAATCGTGTAAGTATCAATATTTTGCAAGAGTAAAAACTACCTTCTAAAACTGTGGTGATTTTAGTTTTTCAGAATCTAACTTAGAAAAATGCTCAAATGTACACAAGGAACAGTAAAGTACTGTATGTAGTTGTACAGTATTAGAAGCAATCTAAAAGCCTAGCAGAGCTCAATGTTGGGGGCTGTGGCACAAGACTGCAAATTCAAGCTTAGCCTGGACAATTTGGCAAGACCCTATCTAGAAAAAGGAAAGAAAGAAAAAGAAGGAAGGGAAGAAGGCAGGAAGGAAGGAAGGAAAGAAGGACGGAAGGAAGGAACGAAGGAGACAATGAATATATCTCTGTGTAAAGTTTCTGAGTTCAATTCTTGGTACCAATAAATGTTTTTAATTTAAAAAATAAAAATAAAGAATAAAGCCTGTGAGCTAAAAACTACTCAAGATCATGGAGCAGATCCATGCATCAGGGCTATTTAGCAGCTCAGCAAGCCTCTGACTCAAAATCAGCCAGTAAATGGTAGGGTCATAGCACAGTACAAAGAACCTGGATTTTATCCCCAGCACTGCCATAGGAAAAAAGAAATGAAAAGAAGAATAGAAAATAAAAGAAAACACAGACAGACAATGAAGCAGATTTCTATATATTGACATAGAAAGTAAACTGCCTAGAAAAACAAAAAAAAAAAAAATGGAAATTTGTTGATAAAGGTAAATTCAGAGCTGTTTTTAAGTTTATAAAATACTCTTTTGAATTCAATGTTAATTATATAAGCTGACACAAAATGTGCTTACTAGACTTGTATAGAGAGATTTCTGAAACGTATAACACTTTTGCTTCCAACTCAAATCAATTCTAAAACGGACTAACAGACCCTGGGGGTGTAGCTTAGTGGTATAGCACTAGCCTAGCATGTCCAAGGCTTTGGGATTGTTCCTCAGTGCCACAGGAAGAGGGAAAGAGGGAAGGGAGGTAGGATAGAAGGGGAGGGAAAGAGAGACAGAGGCAGAGCAAGAGGAGGAAGACCAGCCAGGTATAAACAGAACTTTAAAATAGAACTTTAAGAATCAACTAATAGGGCTGGAGGAATGGCTCAGTGGTTAACAGCACTAAGTACCTAAGTTCCATTTCCCAGCACCACATAAGCCAGGCATGGTGACACACGCCTGTAATCTCAGTACCTGGAAGACTGAGACAGAAGGATTGCTGTGAGTCTAAGGCCAGCCTGGGCTCCACAGTGAGTTCAGGACCCACCTGGGCTATAAAGCAAAACCTGTCTCCAAAAAAAATAAAAATAAAAGTCAACTAATAGAAAATTTTAAGTACATTTAGAACAACTTAGGTATAAAAATAAATTTTTCTACTGTAATTATAAAATCTAAATTCTGATCAAAAATGTATGAAAAATTAAAATCTGAGATGTACCAAAAAACTTAAATGTATACCAAGCTTTCAAAGACTTGGTAAGAATAACAATAATTTTTACATTAATTTACCTTATGAAATAATGTTTTGGACATTCTGACATAAGTAAAATGTAAAAGTTGGCTTCCACTCCTTCCTTTTTCTTTCCCTCAATATTTGTTACTGAACCCAGGCAGAGCCTTGTGCATGCTAGACAAGCACTCTATTATGGAGCTATATTGCCACCTTTATTTTTGCTTTTTTTAATGTGGCACTTAGAAATGATTTAAATCTGTATTTTTGACATATTTCTACTATAGAGATCTAATCTAAGATACACACCAAATAACGATTCTACTCCACCTGGAAGCCAACTGAGATTGAAGGGAAAAAAGTTAAGAAATTTAAAAGAACTTTAAATTTTCCTTATTATGTTAATTAGTATATTAAGTGTATTGTTCAAAACTTTACAAAGAATATTCATGTTTTATATAACCAAAGTAGTCATAAATAATTCAAATTAAGAAAAATAACACAAAAGTGCTACAGAATAAAAAAATTTAGTGAGCAAAATAAAAACACCCAAGATACAAAGAACTCAGTTTCACAGGTTTTCAGAGAAGTACAAATTAAAAGACGGCAGTTTTTACCCACTCAACTGGTGAAAGTTTAAATATTTAATATGTATATTGTTCTGTTTTCTATTATTATAAAGAAATACTAGAAGCAGACTAACTTTAAAAAGAAATTTATTTAGCTTCCTATTCTGGAGATTCAAGGACATATTTATTACGAGTATCAGCACAGCTCAGCTCTTCTGAGAACCTCACAAAAAAAGGCATGAGTATATGCAAGAAGGAGGGATCACAACTCAAGAATGGAATCCAGAAAGCACTTGGGGGGTCAATCTTTTCTAACAACTTGCTCTTTCAAAAGTCCAGGGATCCCACTGAGGACCCTACCTAATGACCTAAGAATCTCTGACTAGGCTGCATTTGTAGCACTGCATCTCAGTATTTCCACACCAGGCAACATGCCTTCAACACGTGAACCCTTAGGAAACACACTCTAACCATATCTAAACATAGCAGCACTGTTAGAAAAAATGGGGAAATAAATTCTTATGTACTACCAGAGGCAGAAATATACCGAAAGGCAATCCTACAGACCATAGTAGAGTATACCATAAATGCATTATGATCTGCCCACTCCTGAGAAATCCTACATTATTCATAAGACCATATGCATAAGAATGTTCACTGAAGTATTTTTAATAGTAAACAACCTAAATAAAGGTTGATATTTTCATGTTATAGTATATTCTGCAACAATTCAAAAAAAAAAAGAGGTAGGTCTAAATGTTCTAAAATTTCCCCAAAATACTAGTGAGAACTATAAAGAATTCTGAACACACTACAACTTCATCAAAATCTCTGTAGTAAGAACCTGAGTCAATCCTAGCATGATTTCTAGCATCTTCAATTTTTCTACCCAGTTTCCTTTTATGCTCCTATCTGGAAAAGCTCAGGGCTGTCAAGAGTTTACTGTTTCTTTTTAGACAGCACCTAACTACAGGCCCCTGACTTTCCTTTCTGCCAGCACTTACTAAAAAGCAATTTATAATTATGATCACTTCCCTCCATCCCTTAATACATCAGTGTATCCACTACAACTCAAAAAGTGTCTCTCTCAAGAACCTGAAAGCCATTCTGAAATGAAACCACAAGGAAAGGTAGGATCTCTGTCTCCCAGTCTTTTTAGGACAGAATCATAATTGATAACTGCCAGGTAACAAGCACAGCTACCTACTCCAATATACAACTTTTATGTACCAATTAAAGAAAATTTTTACCCTTTAAAGGAAATAAATATAACAGTTAATATTTTTAAACATACTAATCATTAAAATGAAGTTTCATGAAATTAATCAGCCACAGAAGGTTAAAAAACCACGATTTCTCTAATACAAGAAAACGAAACTATACAACAGTAAAATAAAAAATAAAAGAGTGATGGAAGAAAACAGAAAGAGATTTTGTGGAGAAGGAAAGAGGATATAAGGGTAAGGATGAGGGATAAGAAGAAGAAAGAGAAGTAAAAATGACCAAGATACAGTATGTATATACACTGATTCCTCAAGTGGAATACTTTTATTTTAAATTGCCAATACATATTGACAAAAAGAATAACTTTGGGGAAAAGAACTTTTAAAAAGGTATGAAGTTTGAAAAAAGCTAAATTTCTAAAATATTCCTAAAGCTTACATGATTAAATCCACTTAATAATATACAGATTAGAGTTGATCTTTCTATAAACTTGTTTTGCAATGCTGGGGATCAAACCCAGGAACTCAACACATGCTAAGCAAATGCTCTATTACTGCACTAT
This sequence comes from Ctenodactylus gundi, assembly GCA_004027205.1. Lineage (NCBI taxonomy): Eukaryota > Metazoa > Chordata > Mammalia > Rodentia > Ctenodactylidae > Ctenodactylus > Ctenodactylus gundi. The sequence goes on from PVKB01000347.1 coordinate 433,986, forward strand.
ATTCCCAACCCTCCATGAACTGTTAAAACAAAAAAAGAACACTCACTACTGACAGTATTTCTATATTTTAGGAGACAATCCAATAAACACAAGATAAGAATTAGTAGCCTTGTATGTCTTTGCCCAATTCTCTGGCAAATTGAGGCTAATTAAAATGCTGGTATTTTTCTTAAGAGGTATCGACACAAAGCATCAAGGGTATTATAAGGTAAACTGAGCCTGCTCAGTCAATGGGTACTTGAGTGGGAGAGTGCAAATTAAAAAAAAAAAAAAAAAAAAAAAAAACCATGGACTCTTGCAAGGGACACTGCAAAAGACACTTACTTTATTTTCCACAGTTTTTCCTCTTATACCCCAGTTGTTTACCAGCTTCTGCATTTCCTTATCAATACTTGTTAAGAAAAGAGCAGATCAAGGTGTGAGGAAGAACATCTGGCTTAGGCTTAAAGTACAGGTAGTAAGTAATTCTTTATATGAGGGAACCCTGCTTAGGGGCTCTGCTGAGGCTCTCGGGCCCTGAGGGCCCCAACAGTAAACTGAGGCAAGATAATAGGTAAAGCAATGTAAAATGCTGACTACACTTTACAACAAGCTATAAAAGGGAGAGTAAGTCACTAAGCCAATGCATCCACTTGGTATCACTCAGGGAAATCTTCAGATATATGACAAAAAAAAATCATATTTTCAGGTGGCCCACAGAGAAAAAGGGAATTTATCTGGCAGTTGCTTTTTGACCTCTGTTTCCTACTGGTCAAAGTTCTAACCCCTAGGAGTGAGCTACAATGCACCTCCAGACTGCCATTCAGCCCCCACACCTGCCCAGGGTGCTGCCCTCAACCTTGCGATATGGCATTCACCCAAGACTGGAAGTGCCAGGTGAAACCGTATCCTCCCTGAGTATGCCTCATCAGCCTTCTGGCCACCAAGGAGAGCCCTCATTGCTCAGAGGAAGCAACTGACTGGCCTCCAGTGGCAGCACGGAAACTGAGCAAGGAGATAGTGCCAAGTAAATCTGATGAGGCATATAAGATCATGTTCAACATAATCACAGTGCAACATGTGAAGAAGAGAAGAAAAATTTAAAAATTACAATAATTTCCAACATTAAAAAAAGGGCAAAGAAAGACTAAGCAAACCTAAGCCCTAAGAATCATTCTCAGTTATAGCATTTAAATTACACACCATCACCTGTGTTTTGGTGGTGGTATTTTGATGCTGGGTAGTCAAGATAATCAAAACCTAAAATTTAGAGATCTTAAAAACTCTTTCAAAACCAAAAGGAGTCAGTCAGGTCTGGAGGTGCAGCCCTATCGCAACACTACAGGAGACTGAGGCAAAAGTATCATAGATTACAAACTTAGCAAAACCATGTCTCAAAATCAAAAATAAAAATAGTCTGGGGATTTAGCTCAGAATGAAGGCCACGGGCTCAATCCCCAGTACCACAGAACCAAGGGTCAAATTTTAAAATTTGCTCAACCTACAATACACTACTAAGACTCTGGTTGGGACATCAGCTCAGGTCCCTTTTAGACTTCCAAGCCAAAAGCCTTTCTTTTCTCTTTTGTCTAATTCAAGAAACTTGTACTTGCTTTAAAAAGAAAAAGAAAAAAAGAACCTCTGGTTGGCCAAGTCTTATCCTTGGTACAAAAAAGATTTAAATTAAAGAAGTCTACTTCAGAAGCCGGCAGTCTGCCTTTTGCTAAATTTTGTATACTGAAAAATGATACTAAGCTACTCTTTTTAAGCTCTTATTTCACTTATTTTATCAGTATAGATGACGTAATGGTTGTTTCACAACACACACTCCACTCCTCTGTGTAGCAGCCAGAAGAAGATTTGGGTAAACAGCTCCCACTTCCAAGGAAGGTGACAGGTATGTCTTTCATTGGTACACAGAAACGTCTCAGGAAACAATAAGGATTCCTGTCCATTCATAATCTAAATCTGAGGTGAGAAAACTTGTTGGCCACAGGAAAGTGGTCCAGTATAAGAACAAACTTCAGAAATCTTATTTAGTGATTTACGTAGGAACCATCAGACAATGATAGAAAATACACAGCCCCAGTGGGATTCATCATTTGCTGAGATACACCACTTAACATGAGGGGAGCTAGTAGCAGTGAGGCAACCCTGTGGGTTACAGATGAAAATACAAAGAAACCGATCTCAGGATAACATCTTTTAAGCTGCTAGGGCAGTCATTTCTGATGCCTAGAATTTCCTGTTACAAATGCCAATGATGGGCTAGAGGAATAGCACAGTGGTTAGTTAAAAAGCTTGTCTAGCAAGCACAAGACCGTGAGCTCAATTTCTCAGCACCACATAAACTGGGTAGGGTGGTGCATGCCTGAAATGCCAGTACATAGGAGGCTGACGCAGGAGAATTGTCGTGAGTTTGAGGCCATCCCAGGCTATGTAGTGAGCTCAGGACCAGCCTGTACTACAGAGTGAGTTGCTGCCTCCAAAAAAAAGCCAATAAAAACTTTAATTACATAACTCAATATTTATATTATTTTTTGAATCTAAGGCATATTAACCAGTACCAAAGACATATTTTCTTTAGTTATTTTTCTATTATGCTTCTCTCTTTGACTATTTTATGTTGCTTAAATTATCACTTCTCCACATTTTGTTTTTAGATGAGAGTTCACATAAGACACAAGATACGGAGGTTCAAAAAGGAAAACCTGAAAGAAGGGAGCACAGTGAATGCCTGTAATTCCAACTACACAGGAAGCTGTGGTAGGGGAATTCAAGGCCTGTCTAGGGAAGAGTTGGATACCATCTCCATAAAAACAAAAACAAAGCTGAACGCTATCATTACCTTAAATTATCCCACATTACCAAGAGCACTGAAGCAGATTTTGGCTAAGTACAGAAGTCTTAGCCAATACTTGTTAGGTTAAAAAATATATATATCTCACAAAGCTTATTTAGCAGGTATTAGTCTTATAAGGAAGGATAGTAAAGAAACTGTGGCCCTCTCCTTAAAAAAAAAAAAATGTGTGTGTGTGTGTGTGTGTGTGTGTGTGTGTGTGTGTGTGTGTGTCTGTGTGTCTGTGTGTCTGTGTGTGGTGTGTGTGTCCCAATGAGGTAGTGATGCCCCTTGTAGGGTTATAAAGACAGTCAAGTATATGAAACCTGACACTGGACAGAAGACTCAACAGCAGCACATTAGTCTGATAGGTTCACATACAGGCACACAGCAGGAGGTGGGGGGGAGACATCCTATTCACAGAAGATCACACATATGGCTCTTGGGAATAGTTACAAGTGGCTGTTGAGGCAGACTGCAGATTTAGAGGGTGAGGAGTTACCTGTCTCGTCCAAGAGGATGTAATTTACTTGTTTAGTTTTGTATTTTTTAGGAATAAGGTGGAAACTTAACCTGTTCCCTGAAAGCAGATACGCAGAAAGGAATATTCAGTTAATTCACCGAAGATGTTATTGCCTGCTCAAAGGCCATATGTCTAAGGTCCTTTACCTCAGGACCTGAGCACATCAAAGAAAGCCATTTATTAAATAGAAAAAAGTGCTCAGCTAAAGGCAAGCGCTAAGTCAAGTGCTAAGTACCCGAGTTGATTCCCCAGCACCATATAAACTGAGCACGGTGGCACAGCCCTGTAATCCCAGCACTCAAGACTCTGAGTCAGGAGGGTTGGCATGAGTACAAGGTCAGCCTGGGCTCCACAGTGAGTTTAGGACCAGCCTGGGTAAAATAGTCAAAAATGGCAAAGTAAATTCAGTCCATACAGAGCAAGACCCTGTCACACACACACACACACACACACACACACAAAAGTCATTCTATCCATATCAAATTCCACCTTCTGTCTTTGACTCTTGATTCTTAAGAAATTTTACTATAGAAGATTTAACAGTCATATTAACTGGAAGGTCCAATTCTGGCACCACTCAATCTCTACAGCACCAATTACCAGTTTGGTTGGATTTTACAATTCTGTTGCTCATCATTTTCCCCTCCTGTCTCCAAATACATCTTCTTTCACAAAGTCTCTGGGGAGGGAAGCATCTGCAGCCCTATGTCATGGTAGGCCAGATAATTATTTTGGTGCCAGTCACTAAGAATGAGTTTCACAACAAAGTATCTTCTCTGAAATTAAACTGCCTTTCCACATCAAAGGGGAATGACATCATAAACCCTTCTGGCTGAATGTAAGCACTACCAGAGATTCAGAAGAATTGCTCTTAGACTCAGCTTACCTAGAGTCCAATGTCAAAAGTCTATTTTTATCTACTTTGCAGTCTGCACTTGAAAACATTAAGATTTGACGAAGCTCACAAACAGATGTAAAAACACCAATAAAGCAAAGTAAATTCAGTCCATACAGATATTAAAGTACACTGCTTACTCTAAGACCTTCAGAATTTTATGTACATTAACAGTACTGTAAATCTTTTCATATACTGCACAAGAATTAATGTCTATTTTACCAACTAAAACATACAATTTTATAATAAAGCAAGGCTGTGTCCCATGGCTTTTGCCAGCTAAACAGTTATAATGGTAACAGTTAATTAAAACATTCAAGTTACTTTCACAGCATATTAACACAACTGTAGACCTGGGGGCATAGCTCAGTGGCTAAAGTAGTTGTTTAGCAAGCACAAGGCCCTAGGTTCAATTTCACAGCACTACATAAATGAGATATGATGGCACATGCCTGTAATCCCAACACTCAGGAGGCTGAGACAGGAGGATATCTGTATGCTCGGGATCAACCTGGGATACATAGTGAGTACAAGACCAGCCTGGACTACAAAGTGAGAGACCATGTCTCAAGTAAACAAACAATGATTGACTATATACTACCAAGACAATTACCTTTTTAAAAATTAGGTATTTTACATACAACAGTGATTTATGTAACCAAAACTGCAGAATTGTAAAACAGTTATCCATGTAATCAGAGATGCAAAAGTGTCACGCATGTAATCAGAACTGCAGTTACAAAATAGTAATCCATGTAACCAAAAACAGAACCTTAAAACAGATACTGAAAAAACCCTAACTTGTCAAATTAAAACATTATTTTGCTAGAAAATTAACACCTAATAAGACAGTGAAGAACACAAATTATCAGAAGTAAAACCACTCCTTTAAAGTTAGCTTTGCCCTAAATATTACTGAGAACAGATCAATGACTCAAGCCTTGTTATGAATTGAAATACTGACATTATTCCCAAGAATTACATTTTAAATTTTTTCTCTTTATTTTCCTAGAACAGATTTTATGCACAGGTTACCAGTACTTCCAAATCACATTATTACCAATATTTTTTGCTCCAAACTGCAAATGGTATGCAAGTATTCCAGCAATCTATGAAATACATGTAATAAGCCTAGATACATCATTACTTATAAACTTAAGAGGTAGAGAAAACATAGATTTACATTTAGGAAAAACTTTTGTTATTTTAACATAATATAAGTAACCCAGATATTCTGCATATCCATTTCAATTTAACTGTTAACTTACTTAACTTTAACTATTACCTGTACATCCCCCCACAAAAAACTTAAAACACCTGATAAGCACAGCCAATGTACTAAATCATTTTGTTATTGTCTTTAAAACACAAAGTCTCTCGAAAGTTTTATATAAGGCCTAGAAATCATATTAACCCATATACAATAGAGTTCTTGTTACCTTATATGCCCTTTGGAAAAAAATCAAACAATTTAAACTTTCAAGTATAAAAATACTTAGCCAGTATTATATTAACATACATACTACAACTTTAAAGCTTAACCAACGTTAATTAACCAATTTGATTTTCAAGTTTTATGGTCATAATAAGCAGAAACAACATTATAATCACATTTTTGTTACCATATTTCCCTTGTCAAAGTCAAACAGCTAAAGTATAATCCTGACTGACAATACATACAGAATGCATCTTAACAGTTTAAGCCTCTTTTTAAATTAACCAGCACCTATGTCTTTTAAAATCAATCTGGTATGATTTAAACACTTTATAAACACAAAAACATATAATATACATACACATGACAAGCACATGAGACAAATTCAGATTTATCATTTACTAGCTTTTAAAAATGTTACAGCATTAATTTTTCTTACAGTTATTAGCACAGTACTGAGAAATATTTAATCCTCAAATTACAGGTCTGAAGTTGTAGCAAGGTAGGCCAATTTACATCTCAAAAAACCACCCCTTCAATTTGTGCTAAGTTTTCCTGCCTCAATTTACCACAAGTTTCAGTCAATTTACAAGTTTCTGCTTCAAGTTTTAAGACATCTTCCCATGGTATTAAATCTTAAACCTAACTGCTCAAAAATTTAAATTTTATCCTGGCACTATTGCTCAAGGTTTCTAATGTAGAAAAAGAAACCACTCAGGAACAATTCTTATCTGCTGAGAAAGTTAGCCATTCATAGCCAAATTCCCCACTTCTCTAGCAAGGACCAGGAGGCAACCACTTACTTCTTAGTCAATTTGAGAAGGTACAATACAGTTTAATGAAGCCATCATTTCTAATACATAAATAAGTTAAGCTTTTCTAGAGAAATGAAAGTTAACCACAACCTGGATCATTGAGTCAACAGAATACCAGACCTCAACCCCAATGCCTGTGATTCAAGTCCTCAGGACAATTTTCATCCCTGAGCAGACCACAATAGAGTTTTCAAAATTCACTCCAGCATCTCTAGCCTGCTGAAAGACTACCAATCCAAATTTTACTGTCAGACAGTTTAAGAACCATGAACTCTAGACTGGCTCATGATTAGCTCCAAGTTCAGATTAGCTTATTTCTAGAGGCCCAGCTGGGTTCATGAGAACTCCCAAAGACAAGAGGGAAAGAAAGACAAGTACCTCTGCAGGCTGGATTCAAACCTCCCATCCAAATCTCCAAAAAGAGAAGCACACCCTTTGTTCTTAAGAGGGTAAGCACCATTTTGCTTACATTTCTACAGTGAAAAAAGCCAATGCAGTTCCAAATGCCTTAGTAAGATGGTAATGAAACTTAAAACAGACGTGGTTATAAGAAGATAAAGATTTAAAACAAGAGAGAAGAAAACAGATGAGTGTCTGCAGCACAGGTAGAATGTGGAGAGTATATTGGAAGGCATTGGTAAAGTAATACTATATTAACTGCAATTAAGTAAATTGCTGAAAACTGCCTAAAGCTCTGTATGATACTGATAAGTTGTGAGCCACCTGTGTGTGGGCTCTGTGTGATGAAATCGCTATCTGTAGCCTGTGGACAAAGCCTTTGTATGATCGATAACCAGAACCCCTATCCAGCTGTGTGTGGACTCCGACGAAATCGCTGTCTGCAGCTTGCGGGCATAAAAATAGTATATAAACCGTCCTGGCCCTAAGCTCAGGGTCGAGGTAAGAGTCACAGACTCTGAACACAAGTTGCGTCTTGCTTCTCGTCCCCAGCCTCCTGAGTGCGAGACTACACCACCTTGCATGTGGAGAGCAAAAGCCCCTCCTGAACAAGGAGTGATAGGCCAGCCAGGCAGCTACGGGGCTCCTAATCTAGCCATCGACTGGCGAGCCCCGGACAAGCTCACACGCAGCTCGACTGCGGTCGCCAATAGTCAAGAACACGTCGCATGGTGAGCATAAGGGACCCAGGATAGGAACAGTTTTAGGAGGCTTGCTTTCCTGCTTAATTAATTGATCAATTTATTATGGTTTGATTTATGAATTTGATTGATTGATTGTTGCGTGAAGAAAGAACATTCCCAGGTAAATTCATTTGCCTCTGTCCCATCTGCCTCCTCTTATGGAGTGCTCGCAACAATGAGTACTCAGAACAGATCCGACAACATCTCGAGGTTTTTCTGCCTCTGAATCTCTTCATATACTCAATGCCCCAACACAGATGGTCAAGTTGGCCCCGAAGGTAAGAGTTATTTCGCCAAGATACCCTTGTGCCAGAATGACTTAATAGTATATCAAAATTCCTGGAAAAGCCCCCATAGTACCTTCCCAGTGGGAAACAGGCTTGGGCTCATCCACCTGCCAGATAACTCTTTTCCTTCTACCAACAGTGTTAGGGAAAATACCACAAACAGAAAAGAATTCCTACGGTGAAACTGGCAACTCTGGCAGCTGCTGGAATCTCCCTGGGAACAAAGGATCATCAGGATACAAGCAGTCAGTCCTTCATTTCAAATGGGCTATCCCAGGACATATGGAGGGGACAGTGGTGACCAAAGCTCCCTAAAGCCAGAACTGATGTCCCATCTAGGGTGCCAAAACTTACCAGTTGCTCAAAGGCCATATGTCTATGGCCTTTACCTCACTGCTTGGCCAAATCAAGAACATTTATTATAGTAAACAGGAACAGAGTTTATCCAAAGCTAGCTTCAGAAAAGATGATGAGAATAACTCTAAAATCACCCCAACTCTCCAAGCTGCTCCAGTATACAAGAGCCATTTACAGAATAGGCTACAATGGAGGTGAATCACAGAGGGCTTGTGATTCCAGTTTACAAGATAATTTATTAAATGAGAGATCAAATATACAAAGAATAAAATAGTAGCTATAGGGGTACTAATGGAGAGATATATTCAAAAGGTCACAGTCCATTCAGGGGTGGCCGGCAGCAATCGAAGAACCTGGCAGAGACAGAGGTGGAAGCAGCTTCTCAGGATATCACACACAGGAAGGCAGTTGAGACTAGTTGAGACCAGTCCTCCAAGGAAGGCAGGAAGCAGCTTATATATCCATCCAGGTCTCAGCCCAGTGATCAGCCTCTCCTGCATACAGGTGTGGAAGGTGTGGCAAACTCCCACTACAGGCCATTAATCCTAATTTACACACCTGTAATCCACCCTGCCAGACTAGGCCCTGATCTCCCAACAGCATAAGGTTCCATAAACAATCTGTAAGAATCAAATACATGAGACGTGGGGGACATTCCAGATCCAAACCATAATACATCCATACATTGAAATTGGCTTTTAAAAAGAAAGAACGAGGGGCTAGAGGAATAGCTCAGCAATTAAAGCTCTTGCCTAGCAAGAACAAGCCCCTGAGTTCAGTTCCCCAGCATCACGTAAAATGGGCATGGTGGCACACCTGTAATCCCAGCACTCGGGAGGCCAAGGCAGGAGTTACTGTTGTGTGTTCAAGAGCAGCCTGGGCTACCTAGTGAGTTCAGGACCAGTCTGGACTGCAGAGTGGGATTCTGTCTCAAAAAAAAAAAAAAAAAATATATATATATATATATATATTTACATATATATGTAAATATATATAATTTACATATATATAAATATATATATTTATATATATATGTAAACGAATGAGCCAGTTCCAAATGTACTGACAAGAAGACATTTTTGTTTTACTTTGTTTGAGGCAAGGGTTTCACTTGTAGTCCTGACTGGTCCTGATCTCACCATGTTGCCCAGGCTGGCCTCAAACTCAAGGCAATCCTCCTGCCTCAGTCTCCCAAGTACTGAGATTATAGGCATGTGCCATCACACCCAGTTTATGTGGTGCTGGGGATTAAACCCAGGGCTTTGCACTTGCTGGGCAAGTGCTCTTAACAGCTGAGCTGTGCCCTCAATCCTTTGATATGTTATTATAGTAAAAATGCAACATAGATAACAATACAACTAACAAATTATTGTATGTAGAAAACATATACACACAAAGATGTTTGTAAATATGTAGAATGTTTCAAGGCACAAAAAAATGGGTAGCTGGTTGGCTCAGGGAAAAAGAACTAGACAAAGATGTGGGAAAGGAAAATTTTTACCGTATTTTTCATCCATTCTGAAATTTTTTTCTTATTCCTTTTTTTTTTTGAGACCAGCTCTTGCTCTATAGCCCAGGCTGGTCCTGAACCCACTACATAGTCCAGGCTAACCTTGGACTTGGCAATCCTCCTGCCTCAGCCTCCCAAGTGCTCAGATTACAAGTTTGTGCCACTATGCCCAGACTTATGTAGTGCTGGGGAATCAAACCCAGGGTGTTGCACTTGGTAGACAATCACTTTAACTGCTGTGCCATTCCTCCAGCCCCATTCTGAATTTTTTGACGTTCATGCATTGCTTATTTTTTTTAAAAGCTCACAAAGGACTACATATGGTATGATTCTCTTTAAACAGCAAGTCCAGAATAGGCAAATAGGCAAATTCATAGTGACAGAAAGCAGAATAGAAGAGCCAGCAGCTAGAGAGGCTTAAATTGATCCAAAGATTCCTTTCAGAAAGATAAAAATGTTCTGGAATTAAACAAAGGTGATGGCTGTACAACACTTTGTAGGTGCTTAAATGTCACTAAACTGTGCATTTGAAAATGGTTAAAATGATCAACTATGTTATACATTTTATCACAACAAAAAATGAAACATATTTATGAATTCAATACAAATGAAATAAAACACAAAAATCACATTAATTTGACAGTGATATTTGGCTGAAACATGACTGTTAATTACAATATAAATACAATATCAACAGATTTGATACAGGTTCATGTCCAAACCTTTTCTTCAACAGAGAATGCAATGGATCAGACTTTTGCAAGGCAAGCGCTTTAACCACTATACCATTTGTCCAGCCCCTAAATAAAAATTTTAATGTTTGAAGAGATGAAAAGTTTAGCAATTAGAAAGCTGAGGCAGGAGGACTGATATTTGAAGCCAGCAAGATTAAGACCAGTATGGATGATATAGTGAGACCTGTCTCAAAAGATAAATAGATGAAAATATTAACTACCACGACTTTACTATTATATGATATATATGCATCAAATTATCATTGTATCTCATAAATTATTATATTTAAAGCACTAATTAATACTTTAAAAGACATACAAAAACCTGACATTCTTCACTATCACATTCCTCTCACCTTAAAACACATCTTCTTAGAAAAGGAAAATAAAAAGCCACTCCAGTCCCCTAGCATCCCTGCAAATTCTGCTTCACTACCAAATTTACTTACAAACTTGATCTTACATTCACTGCCTCCACTTGCCTATTCTCAATTATCACATATCCCTTATAACATGACTTTTGTTCCAAAACCTCCGAAACTATTATCTCAAATATTACCAAAGTATGCCAACTGTAATGTTCTAGTAGCCTTGTCTTGGTTACTTGTTTTCACTACAGCACTTGAAAGCCAAAAGATACAGTCAAGTTATTCAATTACAAAAAAAAAAACTGTATTTTTCAAGATCCCTTTATTCAGCCACATAATATTCTTGAATTAATACTATCTGACTTAAAACTTCTATAAGAGGCTGGAGGAATGGCTCAGGGGTTAAAACGCTTGCCTAGCAAGCACTAAGTCAAGCCCTAAGTACGCGAGTTCAATTCCCCAGCACCATATAAGGTGGGCGTGGTGGCGCACACCTGTAATCTCAGCACACAGGAGGCTGAGACAAGGAGGATTTCCATGAGTCCAAGGCCACCCTGGCCTCCAGAGTTCAGGACCAGCCTGGGCTACAGAGCGAGACCCTGTCTCAAAAGAGAAAAAAAAAAAACCCCAAACAAACAAACAAACAAAAAAAACTCTATAAGAGAACATTCCTACCTTTGTATATTACATTTTGGTGAAGAAAAGCCAGGTCACTATATAAAACATTGGAAACAGTGTGGTCTCACCTCAAGATGAGAACTGAAAAAAGTATTTCTGTGTCCTATAATATATAAGAAAGAATTGCTCCCAATATTCAAAAAGTCCTTTATTAATTTCTAACAATCTTTCACAAAGTGCCACAAACCGGGTGGCTTAATACAACAGAATTTATTCCCTCACAGTCCTTAAATAAGATGCCTGAAATGAAGTTGCCAGAAAGACCATGCTCTCTAAAGGCTCTAGGGGAGGCCCAGCAGGGTCTCAGCAGATTGCCCACGCTGGACTTGAACTTTGAATCTTCCCGCCTCAGCCTCCCAAAGTGCTGGGATTACAGATACACCTTACCATTCTCAGCTTATATTATACATTTTAAATTTTTATTTATCTATTTTTTGTTTATGCAATACTAAGGATTGAACCCATGGTCTTCACACTGCTTTGCATCCCTAAGCTTTTTTGTTTTTTGTTTTGGCAGAAGGGCTCAGTAGGTCATCAGGATGACCAGGCTGAGCTGGAACTTCCTGTTCTATATCAATTTCTCAGAGTGCTAGCATTGAAGACATGCTCCATGATACCGAGTTTGTTTGTTTGTTGTCTGTTTTTGAGACAGGATCTCAGTCTATAGTCCAGGCTGGTCCTGCTAGCAATCCATGGTGTTCTTTGGGTTGCTGCTAAATCATTCCAGTCTTTGCCTTCACTGTCATACGGTCTTCTTTTTCCTTCTGTTTCTATTTCTCTCCTCTTCCACTGGACTTAGAGGCTACCATAAACCACTATGATCTCACCTTAACAAGATTACATCTGCAAAGACTCTACTTCCAAATAAGGTCACATTCTTAGGTACCAGGACTGAGGACCTCATCATGTCTTTTTAGAGCACACTGTTCAACTCACTATTTCCCCTATCCCAGGACCAGGTTTTCACAAGCTTAAGCTCAAAAGACAGCTAGACTTGTGAAGAAAAAGTGTCAATTATCAGTTGGGAATTCTTTTGCTTAATTCAGAGAGAAAAATTTGGCAAAGTGCAGATCCCTTGTCAGCACCTCTGGGTTTTGACTGCCAGCCATTCTCAGCCCTAATGTTACAGCTCCAAGCTCTGAATGCCAGTGCCTCTCAGCTCACAGTGCTACAGTTTTAAGCTTTGAGCACCAGCAGCCTCTGGCACCTCAGTCACTCTTGTCAGCTTCTCAGTGGCCACAGCCCTCTTGACAGCATTCTGGAGTTCTTCCAGCAGGTTTTGGCACCTTTCTGGAATTCTTCCACAGTTTTCCACAGGCCTTTGGTCTTGGCAGTTCACTACTTTTCTGCTCTCTGGATCTCTTCAGCAGCCTTCTGGATGTCAAGCATTCTCAGGCCTAACACCCTGATGTGGTTAGAATCTGGAGTGTCCCCCAAAAGTCTCATGTATTTTAACGTCAGGGATTGTCTATGGAGCCATGTAATGTTGGTAGATTGGGTCTGGCCTAGAGGGGTGGACTGCAGTTGTTGGGATTAGGGGCATGTCAGTTAAGACTAAAGGCATGTGATTTAAGATTAAAGGCATGTGACTTAAGACTAAAGGCTTGTGAGTTAAGACTAAGGGTGTGTAGTGGTCACACCTTCGAAACCCAGATGCAAAAGAGACTAAGATTGGGACTGGCATTAGTCTCGATTAGTTTCACTTGCCTGTCTGTTGGTGATGTCCTGAGAAGCTGCATCCACCTTTCTGCCTCTGCCATGTACTTCAATTGCTGCCGGCTGCCCTGAACGGACTGTGACTATCTGAAACTGTAAGCTAAAATAAACCTTTCCTTTCCTAAAACTGTGGGTGTCAGGTATTGAGTCACAGCAATGAAAAAGTAACTGAGACACACCCTTAGTGTTAGCATCTCCCTCTTAGTGGAACCAGTCCGGCCAACTATAGCAATGATAAAAATCTTGAATAGGAAATAGGACCATCCAAGCGACACTTTATGTTCACAACACAGGAGAATACTCCTCCTGGACTCACTCAGGAATGTGAGGAAATGCTGCTTAAATAGAGAAAGGGTGGGTCCATGCATTTGTAGTCTCCTGCAACTTACAGAGCTCTACAGACTCTAAAAGTCATGACAGAAGCCAGGTGTGATGGAGCACACTTGAAATTATAGCACTATGGGGGCTAAGGCAGAAGGAATGCTATGAGTTCAAGGCCTGCCTAGGCTACATAGTGAGTTTGGACTACAAAACAGAACCCTGTTGCGCAAAAAAAAAAAAAAAAAAAAAAAAAAAAAAAAAAAAAAAAAAAAAAAAAAAAAATTCAATGGTAGAGAAGGCAAGGTCATCTGGAGAAACCGAAGGAAGGATGGAGGTTGGAGACTGACATGAGACCCAAGGCCATGCTGGCCTACATAGTGAGTTTAATACCAGCCTCAACTACACAGTGAGACACTGGCTCAAAAAAAAAAGTGTTTTACAAGTGAAGTTGCATAGTACATGCAAATTATTTTCAAAAGTTTCAGTTAAAAAGAAAGTATAACTCAGGCTTCATAATTCTATACTCTGGTGACTAATGTTAGGACAACAAGTTAAACAACTTAGGGAGGCCCTGTCTCAAAATCAAAACTAAAAAATGCAATGGGATATAGCTCAGTGCAAACACCCTAGGTTTAATCTCTAATACCAAAACAGAAAGCATATACACACAAATAGAAGGACTAACTGTATAGCTCACTGATACAGAACTTGTCTAGTATATATGAGGTCTTGGGTTTCACTCACAGAGAAGAAAGAAAGACAGACAGAAACAGAAACACAGAGAGACAGTTACTGATACTGAGAGATCTCAAGTGAGGCAAAATATCAGTATCTGGGGGCTGCAGGAATGGTTCAGTAGTTAAAGTGCTTGCCTAGCAAGCACTAACACAAGTGCTAAGTATCAGACTCCCCAGCACCACATAAGGCGGGTGTTGTAGCACAGGCCTATAATCCTAGCAGTCAGGAGGCTGAGGCAGGAGGACCGCTGTGAATCCAAGGCCAGACTGGGCTCCACAGTGAATTCAAGACCAGCCTGAGCTACAGAGCAAGAACCTTACTCAAAAAAAAAAAAAAAAAAAAAAAAAAATCAGTATCTGCTGAATATAGGATGTTAACTAGACTATTTCATCAACTTTTCTGTATATGGGAAGTTTTTCAAAACAAAAAGGACAATGTGAGGAAATGAGGACATATTTTAAATGGAAGATCCAAGCTTGCACCTCACTTCAGAGCAGAGGAGATCTACAATGTAAAGAATATCAAAAGGTGACATCATATATAAACTAATGTCCTGTATATACTAAACATCGCTCATCTCCATCTTTTCTATATCCTACGTCACTTTCCAGCAATCTACCATGGAGAACAAAACATTTCCTGCAAAGCTTTCTCCAACATAACCTCTCTCTGAAAAAGAAGCAGATTATCGGAAGGCTGGCACAGGTTCCTTAGTCCAGTCAATGTACAAACCAGAAAAGGGATTAAAGGATTACAGATGGAGTAAATCAATTCTCTATCTTAACTCTTAGCTCTCTGCTCCTAATTAGCAGGGAAGAGAAAAAGAAACTTAAAAAAGACAAAAAAGGGAAGGAAAGGGAGGGGAATGGGAAGGAGCGAGGGAAGGGGAAACAAAGGAAGAAGGAAAGGAAAAGAGCAAAGCGGAGGGGAAGGAAAGGGGAGGGGAAGGGGAGGAGAAGGGGAGGGGAGGGAAAGGACGGGAGACAAGAACAGCAACTTGGTTCAGATAGAGCAGTGCTGAACCAACAAACCCAGAAATAAACATCTCCCTAAAATGACAGGAGCTATAAGTCTTTCTCAACTTCCTCCTGAGTAGTAACATCTTTGTAAGAAACACAGTGTCATCAGGATAATGGCCAGTCAAGAAAATACAGAATTCCTTAATACCCCAACAAGAAAGGCACCCACTTACGTACCTTAAGTAGTATTCATTAATTACCCTAAAATTCAAGAATCTCCTTCAGGGGTTGTGGGCACAGCTCAACAGCTAGAGTGCTTCTATAGCAAGCTCAAGACCCAGGGTTCAGTTACACAGAACCTCGTAAGCCAGGAATAGTGTTGCATGCCGGTACTCCCAGCATTCAGGAGGCTCAGGCAGGAGGACTGCTGTGAGTTCAATGGCAGCCCGGGCTACATAGCAAGTCCAGGATCAGCCTGAACTATGCAGGAGACCGTGTTCAAAGAAGAGAATCTCCTTCAAAAGGATTAAAGCATTTTAGTCATTTGCACTGATACCACAAAAATGGCAAACTACTGTTCTACAGTCCAACAGATGGGAAAGGCTCAAGGAATCTGCTCACTGAACAACAGAAAAACAACTAAAATGTACTCTTGAAAAACGTACTTTTGGTTTTTTGGGTTTTGTGGAAAGGTTTTCTGGGTTTTGTTTCTTTCTTTTTTCCTCACAAATGTGGTCTGAACCCACAGCCTTAACCCTGAGGTATATCCCCCACATGTTTCGTATTTTTACTAAGTCACTAAATTGCCCACGCTGGGCTTGAACTTGTGATTCTCCTGTTTCAGTCTCCCAGACTGATCACAGGTCTGAGCCTTCACACAGGCTCAGCTAGAAAACTATATAGTTTTTTTAATATAGTTTTATAGTGCTTTCCATAAGTCCAAATAAACATCTATACTTTTTAGTTACCTAAAAAATAGTATCTCCTACAGACAGAAAGAATCATAATCAACTATTTTAATGCAAATGAACTCAAATGGAGGAAAGGAATGTATATTAAATGCTTGGTTTACTGTAATAAATTAATAATTTACCCATTTCAAGTTCTTCTCTTAAATTTTGGTACCATTATCATACTTTTTAACAAGTTTTTTAAATAAAAAACTTTTATTGCAACTAAGTTTGATACTTGAAAATTATATTTAACCAATAAATTTACAATACACAGGCTTAAACATGTACCTGTTATAATGTCAGCTATTATAAAGTATAAAAATTCAATTACATGGTTATTAATCCAATCACTAAAGATAAATTATGACATCAAAAGATATGAATTAACAATCTAGCAGTATTAAATCAATAATTATCAAACAGAACATATTGTTTCATGAACAATCAGTTAAAGAATGATTTATCAAGTATAAACATGATCAATAAAAAGCACAATCCTACCTGTTTGAGGTGGATCTAGTGTGGCCATTACAGGTGACTCAAGATAACATTTTCCACTATAATCACCCTCGTGACTAATATTCCCAGTGCTTCCTTCACTAGGCAAAAGATCTGAACTGCATCCTCCAGGATCATTTTGTGCTTGAAGAAAGGCATCATCTGCAGCACCCTAAAAGAACCAAATATATGTTTTAAACAAAAATCAAATCTAACTTCTCATATTTTTACACAACAGAATCCTAATTTAAAATAGGAGGTGCTGGTTTCAATATATCTAAATCAAAAAATATTTATTTTAAAATAAATTAGAATCAAATTTCCATTATTTTTCAGCTTGTTTTTTGACAAAGGATCACACGCTTTAGTCTGGGCTGCTCCTGAACTTACTGTGTAACCCAGGCTACCCTGAAACATAAGGCAATCTTCCTGCCTTAGTCTTCTAAGTGCTGGACTTCAGGGCCTGCACCACCACACCCAGCTTATGTACTGCTACGGAATTGAATTCATGGCCTGGCATTTGCGCTTTAACCACTAAGCTAAACTCTTATCTCCCTAATTTCCATTGATTTTAAAACTGGTTTAGAGTATGTTATCAAAGCTATAAGAGAAGACACAATGGGACTTCTGGTAAGATAGTGGCCAATAACACAGCTATGCAATGTCTCCTCATAGACTCACTTAAAAAGTTGAGCTTATAATTACAAACTGCCTGTCAACTTAGTTAGGAGACAAAGGAGTACCCCAACAATTAAAGGAGGCTATAGGAAGATCAGAAATTCCTAAGACACTCTGGAAGCGGAGAAAAACAAAAACCCAGGAAGCAGCCCCAGGCCAACTGAGAACAGCCCTGTGGCATCGGCAGACAGAGGAAAGCCTGCCCAGAGCTCAGAACCTCTGTCCAAGGTAAGTGCAGATCCACAGATCCAGGAGAGGTAGAAACTGACAGCAGTTGGTAGACCCTGCCTCCAAAAACAAGCCTGCAGATAGTACCAACTGCAAACTCGATGCCAGCTTCCCCTACAAAAGGCCTCCCAGAACCTAGATCTGAAGCAGCACTAGGCAGCCTTAACAGGCAGTGACATAAACACCAGCCATAAAAAAAAAAAAGGAGCCCAAGACTGAACTGTTTAGATTAAAAGCAGGCTCAGAAGAACACATCAGTTTTAGGGGGTCATTCTTAAACAGTGTATTGGAAGAAACTAGCAAGAGAGAGAGCTGGAGAGAAGACAGAAAGGCCACCACCCTCACTCAGGTGTAGTGGGAACACAACCCAGGGTGGAAAGCAGTGCCCTGGAGGGAGGGAATCCAAGACTTGCAGGAGAGCTTTGCTGAGGGGGCTGGGAATGAATAAGACACCTCAGAGGCCATAAAACTGCTAGCTCCTCCCTCACTGCTTACTCCCAGCACAGAACTCAGAGGAATTTCAGCTCCTCCCACACACCTTCACAGCCATTCAAAGAAATCTCTAGGCTGGGCCTTTAAAGTGAAGTCCCTCAACAACAGAAACATGGGAAGACAAGGCAACATGACACCCAAAGAAATGTCTGAGACCCCAGAAACTAAAGTCATAGGTCCTAAAACAGTGAGATTATAGGGAAGAAAGTCAAAAAGCAAATGAACAAGTCAAATAGCCAGTTCACACAAGATATCCTCAAAGAAATGCAAGCATTGATAAACAGGCTTAAAGAGGAATCTACTGAACAAATAGTGGTCATAATGGATACAAAGCTTACTGAGTGTATAAGCCATATGAAGAAACATTTTGATAGACAAGTGGAAATCCTGAAAAAAAATCTAGTTGAAATTCAGGATATGTGGATATATATGTGCACGAAATACCCAAAGTCATTGTAAACACTATGTATACATATGTATACATATGTATTACATATGTATAATAATAAAAATAGTGGGAAAAAAGAAATTCAGAATATGAAAAATAGATTTAAAAACAATGTTCAACTTGAACATTGTTTAGACAAAATTTAAGACCCTGAAGTCAAGGCTGAGGAAACAAATGCTATAATTAGGTACAACTCCAAAATTAGAAATGAGCAAAGTAGTTAGACACAACAGCTGATGGATGATTCAAAGGTAACCAATCTCATAATTATGGGTGTGGGAGAAAGAGCAGAAGACAGCACACAAGGTATAAAAAATTTATTCACTGACATCATGCAAGAAAACTTCCCAAATTTAGGAAAAGAAATTAATTTTCAGGTATAAAAAGCTTACAGAACTCCAAATAACCTATCATAATCAAAACCTCAGAAATACAACATAAAGAGAATATTAAAAGCAGCAAGAGAAAAACAGGCAACATTTTACCAAGGCAAACCCATTCAAATTACCACAGAATTCTCAATGCAAACTTTAAAGGCCAGGAGAGACTGGAACAAAATCTTCCAAACCTTGAAAGATAGAAAGTGTGAACCCAGGTTGTTGTATCCAGCAAAATTATCCCTGAAATTGAAGGGGAAGTAAAAAGTTTTCATGACCAAGAATCCCTAAAGAAATTTGCAACCACAAGACCAACACTGCAGAGAATACTTAAAAGGAATCTTAGACAAAGACAGAGAGATAAGTAGTCCAAAGAACATAGAGGAAAGGAAACATCTAAAGATAAAGTGTAACAAAAAATAAGACATCATTTGAGTGGCATCCTATTAAAAACAATACCAGCTTTCTCATAAAACCTGTGGAACTTCTCCCTATAATTATTACTTTTATTAGTATATTAGTTTGCAAAACAATAATCATATTCAACATGGGGCATCTGTATGAAATCTTAATCTGTGAAACTTCTTCACTGTTTATAGATATTTTGCTGGGGGTGGAATGGCAGAAGGCAGTGGTTTTGATTTGAGATATTTTCCTTTTCTGTTTTAAAAACAGTAAGTGTTGGCAAATACGTTGTCTGAGGTGGGGGGTCTTTTCCCTGAAGCTGTCATTGGGTAATAAAGATAAAAGATCACATAACCTTAGTCCACTGGCTAAGAACTTAGTCAGCTATTAGTTCAATCTGTGACTCTTGAATTTTACTTTTCATGCTCTGCAACTAAATTTGTAATACTGATCTTACTCATTTCTTCCTGTTCTTCCTTGAGAAAGAACTCTTAAAAATTCAGAAATAGAGGCTGGAGGAATGGCTCAGCAGGTAAAGGTCAGACAAGTGCTAAGTACCCAAGTTCAATTCTCCAACACCACATAAGGCAGGCATGGTGGCACACACCTGTAATCCCAGCACTCAGGAGGCTGAGACAGGAGGACTGCCATGAGTCTAAGGCCAGCCTGGGCTCCACAGTGAGTTCAGGACCAGCCTGAGCTACAGAGCAAGACCCTGTCTCAAAAAAAAAATATGAAATAAGTATGCCACTGTATCCATTACTTTATGTTTAATATACTTTTGTGATATAGACTTAAATTCACTTAATTTAACAATTCATTTATTCGGTCTTTGATGTAAGTATAGCCTAAGAAAAGTGACTGATGCAATAATAACCTGAATGTCTTTTGAATGTAAACACATTTACTTTTCAGTAATCAGCTAAGGAATTTGAAATTTAACTGTGAAGGGAACCAAGAATTAAAGACACAGACCACCAAAGCTTAAATGTAAAGATTTAAACTAGTCTGAAATCCACTCTGTTCTCACAAAGGAGACAGATATCTTTGTCTTGCCCCTGAGATGATAAGCTCCTGCCTGCAAACAGAAGGGACTTGGAATCCCAGGTAGTCTCTGTCTTGCCCCCTTGAGAAAATGAGCCCTTGCTTGCAATCAAGGGGGGCTCCGGATCTCAGGTGGTCCTTATCTGCCACTCAAGGTGAGCCACTGCCTCCACAGGGGAGGAGCTGGAGGTCTCTTGCGAATGAGGGCCTCTCTTGGATTGTGGCCAACAGATGCAAGCCGACTCTGGCAAACTTTGAGACTCCTGACTAGATAACAAAGCCAGGTGGTCTGATAAGAGATGTAAGACAGAATTAGGTAGAGGTCAGCTAGTTAGAGAGGGCGTTGGAGAAAGGGACCTATAAAAAATAAACAGCGCAGTCTCTCGCTGTTGCAGCCTTCGTGCGTGTGCGTGCGTGCGTGCGTGCGTGTGTGTGTGTGTGTGTGTGTTTTGTCTGCGTCTTTTTGTTCATTCCTCCCTTCTAGGACAAGTGGACCACAACATAACTTCTTTTTATCACATTTTCTAGCCTTATGAATTTCATTATTATATTTCTTTTCTCATGTATACTAGTGGGTTATGCCATGTTAAAGAATCTCAACTAAGATATAGTAAGATTAAAAAAAAAGCTTTCTGCAAACCGTACCAATCCAATTAAGGGCTCTGCTGGACCCAAAGAAGATGCATCAAGATATGTCCACTGCAGCCCATTCTAGGGGTGGGAAAGTGAGCTAAAGAGTGGCGAAGTGAGTCAGATGCAGAAAATTAAATACGTTAAATATCGCATGGTTTCTCTGATATGGGAAACTCAGAATGCAGGCATCCTATAGAACCAAATGGGTGGGATAGTGGGACCTGGGATGGGAGATGGGGAGAGCCAAAAATGAGGAGGGGAGGACTGTAACATTGACACGATATGTATATATATATATATATATATGCGCACAAAATACTCAAGCTCACTGTAGCCATTATGTATTGCATATATATATATATATATATATGTATATATATATATTAATAAAAATGGGGGAAAAACCTTAAAAAAAGAACTACAGAGCGAGACCCTGTTTCAAAAAAAAAAGAATTCAAAAAACTACAAATGCTGGCAATGTTGCAAGGAAGAGGAGAACCCTTTTATATTTTAGGTGGTACTGTAAACTGATACAACCATTATAGAAAATAGCACAGATATTCCTCAAAAAAACTAAAAATAAATATCCCATTTGACCTAGCTATACCTCTTCTGAGTGTCTTCCCAAAAGACTGACAGTCATACAAGAGTGATACATGCATACTCAGGTTTACAGCAGCACAATTTATACAGTCAAACCTTAAAGAAACCAGTATGTCCACCAACATATGAATGGATAAAGATGTGGCAGGGCTGGAGGAATGGCTCAGCAGTTAAAGCACTTGCCTAGCAAGTGCTACATCAAGTGCTAAGTACCCAAGTTAGATTCCCCAGCACCACATAAACCAGGGGTAATGGTGCATGCTTGTAATCCCAGCACTCAGGAGGCTGAGGCAGGAGGCAATCAGGAAAAAAAAAAGACATGGCATATTTACACAATGGAGTACTACTCTACCATAAATGATTGAATGATCTGTAGGAAAATGGATACACCTAAAACCATTATGATTAGTGAAATGAATCAGACAAGGAGGTTAAATATCATACGATTTCTTAATCTAAGTAAACCAAACCATAAAAAAGATAAAAGAGAGATGGAAGAAAGTAAGAAAGTAGACTTTGTGGAAAGGGAAAGGACACATGGGGCTGGGGGTTGAGAGGGCAGGAAGGGAGAAAGGATACGGTATCTAAATAAAAATCAACTTAAAATGAAAAAAAATACTTGTAATAAAAAACGTGAAAAATATATTGGGGATATAGCTCAGAGTCAGAACACTTGCCTAGTGTATGTTAGGCCCTATGTTTAACCCCCAACATTGCAAAACATTTTTTTAAATGAAAACTATGTTTTCTCCTTACAAAACTTTTCTGCTTTATAAGTGTTAACAATATACCTGGAAGAAGGCTGGAGGAATGGCTCAGCAGTCAACATGCTTGCCTAGCAAAGTGCTAAGTCAAGGGCTAAGTACCCAAGTTTGATTCCCCAGCACCATATAAGTTGGGCATGGTGGCACATGCCTGTAATTCCAGCACTCAGGAACTCAGGAGGCTGAGGCAGGAGGATTACTGTGAGCCCAAGGCTAGCCTGGGTTCCATAGTGAGTTCAGGGCCAGCCTAAGCAACAGTGAGTCCCT
This sequence comes from Ctenodactylus gundi, assembly GCA_004027205.1. Classification (NCBI taxonomy): domain Eukaryota; kingdom Metazoa; phylum Chordata; class Mammalia; order Rodentia; family Ctenodactylidae; genus Ctenodactylus; species Ctenodactylus gundi. The sequence goes on from PVKB01000347.1 coordinate 456,672, forward strand.
GTCTCAAAAAAAAAAAAAGAAAGAAAGAAAAGAAAAAAGAAAAAACCTGGAAGATTACACAAATTAAAGAAATTTAGAGGAAAACAAACACATGCAGATAAAAAAGGCAGAGTCAATAATTAGCAGCTTTTTTCAAAAGCAAAAAGTTAATTAATTAAAAAGAAAGCAAGCATTCTTGCAAGATTGTCAGAGATACTAAAATTTCCTACAGGCAGTAAGTACTGACAACTAACTGGTGGTTTTATAAAAATACATGCCCTTTCTATATTATAATTCTTTTTTTTTTTTTACCTCTAATGATTTTATATTGGAGTTCAGTTTTGTAATCTCTTTATTCAAACTTGAATGACTTCTTCCTGGTGGTATGAATTTTGCTTTTTTGGAGGAATTCCCATGCAACTGACTTGGAGCTGCAGATCGTCTCATCTTCAGCACTGCTGACCTGAAAAATACCCACAATAAAAATTATTCATGAACACTTGGAATGCTTACCTAGCAAGCACAAGGTCCTAAGTTCGATTCCCTAGCACCACATAAACTGGATGTGGTGACACATGCCTGTAACTCCAATTCTTGAGAGGCTGAGGCAGGAGGACTGACATGAGTTCAAGGCCAGCTGGGGCTATATAACGAGTTCAGGACCAGCCTGACTACAGAACAAGACATTGTCTCAATTTTTTTTTAATAAAAGATAGCTTATTTTGGTTTTAATATCTTTTCTAAAAACAATTTTTTGAGTAACTAAAAGTTTCATGTCTGTACTTTTATGGTTAAAAAGCTTTGTTGATTTAAAACCTTTCAGCTTATAACAAAGCATCTGTTAAGTTATAGGAGAATCCCTTCTCTCAGATCAAAGCTTCTTGAAACACTTTCAGTAGCAGAAATGTCAATGGTTACAAGGCTGATGGCATAAGCACTTGGGGTATGCTATATTAACATATCTGTAAGTATTCATTCACTGAGTAAAGTATGTACTTAATTATAAACATATATGGCTATCAGAAACCTCCTTTGGAGCTCAGCATGTACAGGTTTTGTGTTTCCTTAGCTTACTGCATTAGATTAGTGTTGTCCTTACCTTAGAATAGAGATTAAAATTGCATTTAAAGAGTTCACTGAAACACTCTCTGTGAAAACAAGGTTTGTGGTGCCTCTTCTAAACATTAATCTATAAATCAGTATTTGGGAAATTTTACTTTCTTACCCTATTGATACAAGAAATAAAGACTTAATAACCATCAACATACAAATATCAAGTACTTGGGTTTTTATCCTATCACACTAATCCCTAAACCACACAAGGTTTATAATTGCATCTATTAATATTCACCACTCTAAAAGCAGTACCACCTAGCCCAACGGTGCCAGTCTATAATCCCAGCACTTTGGAAAGCTAAGGCAGAAGATTGTAATTTCTAACCCAGCCCAGGCACCCTGGCAAGGTGGTGAGACCCTGTTTTTAAATCAAAACTAAAATACAGGCTCAGGATGTACCTAAGTCCAAAAGCCATGGGTTCAAACCCCAGTACCATAAATAAATAAATATAAACAAGCAGTATCAACCACAATAACAGATATGTTATAATCACTAACAAGTGTCTTTTAATGAGTGAATGAAACCTGCAAATTTATAATTCAATTTGTTTTAAAAATTCTATTTCCTTTCAAAATGGTGGAATTTTTAAAAATAAAATCAAGATACTAGAATGAAGTTTTCTAACTTTTGCTCAATACTACTTTCACTGGAAGTAGGTAGGGGAGATAGATCAAAATCCAAGTCATTACCTAAGTATATTTCTACAATGAATATCAGCAAGCACTTCCAATTTCACAAAATACTAAGCAAGCAATTACCAGATATGTACATGGCTCCCAAGATATTTATTTAATCCAGAAATTCCACGTCTTCTAATTTACCCTAAGCAACTATCAGACATACACTCTCAAAGAACTGTAAGCATAGCTATGATATTCTAGCACATACAGAGACTGTGGTAGGACGATCGCAAGTTTAAATCAGCTGGAAAACTTAAAGAGACTTTGTCCCAAAATAAAAATTTTAAAAGGCTGAGGATATAGTTCAGTGGCAGAGTATCCCTGGATTCAATCCCCAATACCACAAAGAAAAATAATCGTACTAGTATGACTTTAGTAGGGAAAAAAATGAAATTTGCGATAGCAAATTATTAGGTGAACTTTGGTACATTCACACAACAGAATATACACTCTTCATATATTATTAAAACTCTGTGAGTCAATACTGCAAACCTCAAGCAAACCATGTACTCTTTCCTCTAGAACATCAAATAAATTTTCCTGCATACAATGTCTTCCAATTTTTATTTGCCTGATTATCCTTGACAGCTTCTAACCATGAATACTCTTCATCCCCCAAATTTGGATAGAGATCTCTCTTATATATGTTCTACTCAAGCACTTTTTATACTCCCATAAAACTGCCCTATTATTCCTTCCTGAGCTGTACACTCAAGAATAAAGTATTAAACAGGCTGAATATCCCTAATATGAAAACTCAAAATTGTACCAGTGTGGTACACAGAACTTGGAATACTAAACAAGTTGGAATACAAATTCACCCCAGCATCAGCAATTTAGCAACTCGGTAAAAGATGTAATAGGGGCCACAGGGCAGTGTAAACATTCTGGGTTCCATTCCCAGTATCACCGAAGAAAGAAAGAAAAAGAGAGAGAGAGAGAGAGAGAGAGAGAGAGAGAGAGAGAGAGAGAGAAGGAGGGAGGGAGGGAGGGACACAAAGGAAGAAAGAGAAAAGAAATAAAATCCAAAATTCAAAATGCTCCAAAATTTGAAACTTTGTGAGCTGACATGGCATCACAAGAAGATAATTCCACACTTAATTTTTTTTATTGCTGTTGTTACTGGAGATTGAGTCCACAGCCTTCACATACAGCTTTAGCTGCCAGCCCACTGTTAGTTCTGATTTTGTGAAAGAGTCTCGTTAAGTCATTAAATTGCTGAGCTTGAACTTGGAACCAAACTGCCTGAGCCTCCTAAAGTGCTGGGATAACAGGTCTGGCAGGGCCAATCCACACGTGACTTCGAAGGCAGGTTATAGTCAAAACACAGATACACTAAAAATATTGTGTAAGCCAGACTTGATGGTAATGCCTATAATCCCAGCACTTAAGAGGCTGAGGCAGTAGGATCCAGAGTTCAAAGCCAACATGGACTATACAATGAGACCTTGTCTCACAGGGAAAAAAAAAGTACATATCAAATTCCCTGTAGCTTATGTATATAAGGTTAATATGAAGCATAAATGTACTTAGTGTTTACTCTTGGCTTTATCCCCAAGATATCATATGTAAGTAAATATGTCAAAACTCAAAATACTCTGGTCCCAAGCATTTAAGGTAAGGAATACCCACTTGGTATTCCATTCATCACTACATTAAAAGTACCAAACCTATAAAAGGTATTCAGTGTTTGTTATATAAATAGTTCTACAGTCAATGGAGGGGGAATCTCACATTGTAGAAAAATGCTTAATGACTTAAGAAATGTTTTTGATATAACAAAAAATGACTACAAAATATCTTTGGTATCATTCCAAACTTTAAAAGAGGGGGAAAAAAGGAAAAGAAAAATTGTATATTTTTTTAAAAGACTAGAAAACAAGAATATGAGAGAACTTTTTTGAGGAATGGGCAATACTGGGGATAGAACCTAGGGCTGTCATGCTAAGTTACATCTCCAGGCCACTTGTCAGTTTTGATTTTGAGAAAGGGTCCCACTAAGTTGCATAAACTGGGCTCAGACTTGAAATTCTCCTGCCTCAGGCTCCCAAAGTGCTGGGACTACAGACCTGCACCACCAGGCCCAGTAAAACGCTTTTTTAAGAGAGCATCTCACTCCTTAATCCAAGCTAGTCCCAAACTCACTCTGTAGCCCAGGCTGGCCTTGAACTCATAGCAATCTTCCTGTCTCAGCCTCTGGAGATCTGGGATTAAAATTATGTTCCACCAAGCCCAGGTAATTTTTAGGGGGTGCTAAGGGGTCAAATCCAGGAGCTCGTGCACTCCAGGCAAGTGCTCTAACCATTAAGCTATGACACCAGCCCCTGCAAACTACTTACAGCAATAGAGTATCGTACAGTTACAGGATGTAAATATGTCTGTATTTTTTTAAAAAAGTGGACTGAAGGAATGGCAAAGCAGTTAAAGTGCTTGCCTTGCAAGCACAAGGCCCTAAGTTCAATTCCCCAGCACCATATAAAGCTGTGTATGGTAGTGCACTCATGTAATCCCAGCACTCAGGAGGATAAGGCAGGAGGTTTGCCCTGAGTCCAAGGCCAGCCTGTGCTACAAAGTGACTTCAGGACCGGCCTAGACTACAGAGAAAGACCTTGTCGCAAAAAAAAGGTATACATACAGTGTATTGTAAATTATCCTCCTATCCCTGATATAAATTAGATACTATATATGATACACAATCTTTTAAAAAACTAGAAAAACACATACCATAACGTTAATTTAGGTTATTTAAGTGTTAGAATACCAGAAATTTCTTTCTGCATTTCTTTTTATGTAGTTCCAATTTTCTACAATAAAAATGTCTTTAAAAGTGCCAGCACTGAGGGCAAAGTTCAGAGGTTAAAGCTCTTGCCTAGCAAGCAAGAGACCCTGAGTTCACAGCACTACATAAACTGAGCATGGTGGCACATGCCTGTAATCCCAGAACTCAGGAGGCTAAGGCAAGAGGATTACCAAGAGCTCAAGGCTGGCTTGGAATACATAGCAAATTCAGGAACATCCTGGACTAGATAGCAAGACTCTATCTCAAACAAAACAAAATCAAAAAAGTGCCATTAGGATTGGGGGTATAGCTCAGCAGTTAGAGGAGCACTTGCCTAGCAAGCACAAGGTCCTGAGTTTGATCCCCTAGCACCACAGAAAAATTAGCAGGGACATGGTGGTGGCATGACTGTAAACCCAGCTCTCAGAAGGCTGAGGCTGAAGGATTGCTGGGAGTCCACGCCTGGACTATAGGGAGAACTCAGGACCAGCCTGGACTAGAGTAAGAACCTGCTTCAAAAAAAAAAGTGTCATTAATTAGACTTTTTAATTGCTGTATTTCAGCAAATGTAAAATATCTATTGTAAGGTGTCTCATTATTTAATGTATCCAAGCAAAAAAAATGCATCCAATCGTTGACAGACCTTTTACAATTTAAACAATGTTAAATTGATAAAATACACAAGTATCTAAGTCTTTATATAGCTTAAGGAATTAGACTAGAAGCCAAGGTGTAGTTTCTTTTTTTGTGTGATTTAAAAAAAAAAAAAATTTAAGGTGTAGTTTCTTATTCAAGGACAAAACAGACTTCTAGTAGCATAATCTTAGATTATGAAACAGATGATTTGTGTTTATCTGTAAAAGCAGTATTACCACACTGGAAGTTCAAGATCCACCTGGACTGAAGAGCAAGACCTGACTCTCAAAAAAAAAAAAAAAAAAAAAAAGGCAAATGCCCGACTATAAATCTAGTACTTTCAAGGATGTAATCCTGCATGCTTTACAAACTTCTCTGCATCTCAATTTTCTCACTTATAAAAGGAGTACAGGGCTAGAGGCACAGCTCAGTGGTTAAAGCACTGGCAAGACCCAGGTTCAATTCTTCAGCATCACACACACACACACACAAAAAAAAAAAAAATTAGGCATGGTGTTGCACACCTATCATCTCTGCACTTGGAAGGCTGAGGCAGGAGGACAGGATCGCTGTAAATTCAAGGCCAGCATGGGTACAGAGTGAGTTCAGGACCAGCCTGTATTACACAGCGAGACCCTGTTTCTAAATGTACTCATACGGAGCACTTCACACAGGACTGCTGGGAACATTAAATATTTAAAGCAAAGCCTGCCGCAAAATAAGCACGGTGTACTATCTATAATTACTATTGTTGGGTTTTAATACATAAGGTTCTACGAGAGCACACACAATAAATGTGCAATAGGGACAGAGAATGTCGTTCTATACATACAATTACAGCAGAATTTACGGCTCATTTGGGCTTTGGTAGGGGCAGGTGCACGTGACCATCAAATTTCTAGGAAGCAAGAATATCAACAGAGCAACAGGCTGCCCCCCTGCTGTGCCTGCTTGCTTGACTTTCAGTTACACGAGACAGCAATTAGCTCACTTCGCGCGCAAGCTCTCCTCTGACCCTGCGACCCCTCTACATCTGCTGGCAAGGTTTTCCACAAGGTAATTAATTAAAAGGATTTAAGAAAATTAAAAGGGGGAGAGGCCTGATCAGTTAACAGGTACAAAACCCTATGGAGGGCACTGTCACCCCAAAAGCCCTGGGAGAACGGTTCCGGCTCGTAGAAGGCAAGCGCGGGCTGGTCCTCGGAGAGACACACCGACCTCGGTTCCCGCGCGAGGACGCCAGGGGACGCGCCGCTGGCGGACTCGGGGACCTCGGCAGCCGGCGCCGCTCGGCCCGCTCCAGCCAGCGCGGCGCCGCCCCGGGCGGCACTCCGCCGCGCTCCCTCCCCCTCCGGGCCTTACCCTCGGAGTGCCACCGGCGGGAATCTCACAGAGGGCGCCCTTCCCACACAGTTAGCGTCCTCCCGCCGGGGCCGCGGGGCTCAAGACTCCCGCCAGGGCGCAGCCAATAGCTGAGGAGTCGCCGCGCTCGCGCACGCGCACCCTCTCTCCGCTGCGGCGCCGCGTCAGGTCGCCTCTGATTGGACGACAGTTCGCCTCTCTGCGCATGCGTGTTGGTGCTTCCATTTAACGCTGAGAGGTCTGTGTCATATTTACAGTGTGATTCAAAAAATACTGGTGTGATGCCTACCGTGAGAACTGGTGTAGATGCAGAGGCTACGGACCTCAGTCTACCTGCACTTACCAAAATTAGGATTCGATGTGGAAATGCAGTACTGGAAATGTGCAGAGGTACGTGTTACCCTACGCCATTCATTCAAAAGACGTTGCTTGCGAGATACTTTTCTTTTCAGTACTTGCAAGGGACTTCGCATTAAGCTACATCCCAGCGCACACACCTTTTTTGAGGCAGAATATCACTCTTGTAGCTTAGGCTGGTGCTGAACTCACTGTGTAGTACGGACTGGCCTGGAACTCATAACCAACCTTCTGTCTCAGCGCCCCCTAGTGCTAGGATTGCAGGCGTGCACCACCGCCCCCACTTGGTGTGCTGGGGAATCCAACTCAGGGCCTTGTGCTTGCTAGGCAAGCGCTTTAACCGCTGTGCTATTCCTCCAGCTAACTTTATTATTAATGTTGAGACAGGATCTCACTGAGTGCTGAGTTGCCGGGGCTCCAATTTGTGGTACTTCCTGCCTTAGCCAACGGTGTGGTAGGATTCAGCCAGTATAATGGCACATGCCTGTAATCCCAGCACACCCATCAGAAGTATTGTGGGTGAGTTCGTGGCCTGCCTGGCTACATAGTTTAGGACCAGCTTGGCCCACAGAGCGGGACCTTGTCTCAAACAAAAAGCAGTACCAGGATTCCAGGCATGGGTCACCATGCCATTCTGGCCATGCAATCTAGCTATTTCCAAGCCCTGTGTTAATTTCTTGGAATCTAAAGATGAATAATGGACACTCAGAAAGAGAGGATCTACTCCAGATTTGGAAAAGCATTAAAAATATTTAAGAAGAGAAGTGATATCATTTACTGAGCACTGCCAGTTGGCCATTCCTAAGAAATTTGAAATCAGAAAGGCATGTCTGAAAGGAAAGTGAGTGATTAGAAGTTATTATTCATTGAGTGAGGCTGGAGGAATGGCTCAGCAGTTAAAGCAAGCGCCAAGTACCCGAGTTCAATTCCCCAGTACCACATAACCCGGGCATGGTGGCGTATGCGTGTAATCTCAGCACTAAGGAGGCTGAGGCAAGAGGACTGCCTTGAGTCCAAAGCCACCCTGCACTCCACAGTGAGTTCAAGACCAAACTGGGTTATAGAGTGAGACCCTATCTCAAAAAAAAAAAAAAAAAAAAAAAAAAACTACTCATGGAGTGTACATGTGTAGTATGTGTTTGGCACTGGTGATGAGCCCAGGGCCTTCAAACTTAGCTCTATCTCCAGCCAATCTTTATTTTTGATTTTGAGATAAATGTTTCTAAGTCACAAAATCGCCCACATTAGGCTCAAACTTGCCATCTCCCCACCTCGGCCTCTAGAGGGCTGGGATTACAGGCCTGTGCCACAAACCCAGCACATTCATTGAGTTTTATCCAACAGTTCCACAAAAATTTAAAAATTGAAAGATTTAATGAAGTTGTGAAACTAGAACTTTTATGCTGCTCATAGAAGTGTAGTCATTTAAAAAGGGAAATTTGAAACCAGATATGATGGGACATCATGTGCCTATTATCCCAGCACTCAGGAGGCTGAGGGAGGATTACTGTGTCAAGGCCAGCCTGGACTACAGCGTGAGACCCTGCCTCAAAAATGGGGGGTGGGGAGGGGAAAGGGACTGTAATGTAGTCAATCCTCAAGCTCAATGTAACCATTGTATATTGCATATATATATATATATATACTGGGAAAATAAAAATAAAAATATTTGGCACATCTAATAAAAGGGGAAAAAAGCCTGTGCTTGAGGAGCTTTACCCTGGAGACTTTATCCAGTCCTAAAAGAGGCACTTCTTAGGTTGTGTTGTGCTTTTGGCAGTTCCCAGGGCCAGGGCCACAACAGTTGGAATCTGGGGCCCCTTGAGGTTGGGTACCCTGGTAAAATACCATCGCTCCTTCTTTGGGCTGGGACACAGAATAAATAAGGAGAATAGGAAACAAGTAGCTCTCAGAGGGTCTTTATACCACCTTAGTGTCATCTGGGAAGTCCAGAAAGTCGAAAACAAATTGGGCTGTTTGCCTCCTCTCTTCATCCAGATCACTGTTCATGCACCATCCTGCCAGAGAGGCTTCACCTCACCCACCATTACTCTTGCCTCATCCTCGGTTCCCTTGCCGTGATTTATAGCTTTTCCTCACACTTCCCACTCTCTTTCATGTATTTATTTCTTGTTCTCTATTCCTCTCAGAATGTAGGCCAGGTGAGAGCTTTGTTCCCTACCCTGTGTACAGCTCCAGTATCAGTCTCATCGTATGCACTGGCATGTAGTGCATGCCTATAATCTCACCACTTTGGGAGACTGAAGCTTAAGGACTGCAAGTTCAAGTCCCACCTGGGTAATTTAGCAAGACTCTGTCTCAGGCCATATTCAAAAAGGATTGGGGATGAAGCAGTGCGAAGGTGCTGACTACCAATCCCAATACCAAAGGAAAAAAAAGTTGAAAATAAAGAGTTAAGTTCCCTGAGAAAAAGAGACTGGCATTAGGGTTTTCACACACCAGGACCAGCATCAGAATCCTCTAAGGGATTGTCCAAACAAAAATTACTAGACTCCTGCAGTTTTAGATTCTCTTGGCTGAGCTGATACTTTGCGTTTTTAGTAAGTCTCCAGGGAGGCTGACACTGCTGGTCCAGAAACCACAGGCCCTTCCTCAGGACTTAGGGTGGTCGGGGTGCCTTTGGCACATATAGGGTTGTCTGGTTTGGGAATCTTTTGAGTCTGAGTAGCAACAATGGCCACTCAGAAAAAGAGGTAAACAAAGATACACTGAAGATGGTCCCAGACCAAAGCCCTCTGCAACCTGAAGTGTCAGATGGGCCTTGCTCGGCCTGAAGTGTCACCCATGTCTCACAGGGGCTCTGCAAACAGAACAGCCAAGAAGACTCCCCTTTCTCATGCACGTGGAAGCTACAGGGACCCTCTAGGTTCCATGTTTCCAGACCTGCATTTCCCTTGCCTCTGTGTTTCTGCATGGTAGGTAGGTCCCTCTGTTTTGCTTTTGTTCATCAATTTTGGGTATTTGGTGCTACATCCCTAGGCCTACTCCCCTGCCCACCCAAAACCCCAGTACTAGGGACTGAACACAGGAACTTCATGCCAAGACACTTGCCCAGCCCATTTTAAATTCTGAGACAGGCTCTTGCCAAGTTATCCAGGCAGTACTCAAAATCCTCAGCCTCCAAAGTACTGGGATTACAGGTATGTACTATCATGCCTGGACCCCCTTTAATTTCTTTTTAAAATTTCAAGATAGTCTAAGTTGCCCTAGCTGGCTTTCACGTTCCAGTGCCCCAGCATCCAAAGTAAGTGGCATTCTAGGTACACACTTCTACATTCATGTCAAGCTGCTTAGATCTAAAGTGGTGACAGAGAACATGCACGTCCAACAAATTCCCAGGTGATTCTGAACTTCTGGTCTGGGGACTGTGCTTTGGGAATACCATTATGTCTTTGTAGCAACTTCGCAGTTGATCTTATTACCTTCATTCAGGCTTTTCCCTCTCTAATCTGTCCTTCCTCCTGCTCTTTTTAAAGCATGGAGTAGGGGCTGGGAATGTAGCTCAGTAGTAGAGCACTTGCCTACCATCCATGAGGCTTTGGGTTCAATCTACAGCACCATTAAAAAAAAAAAAAGCACATACTACATTGTAATGTAAAAACAAGTTTCATAGATATTGGCTTATACTAGATTCTTGTAAAAGTATACCAAATTTGAAAATGCCTTTTCACATTTAAAAAAAAATCGTTACTTCCTATAGCTTAGCATAGCAAATAAAAATCACTCATAATTTGACTCCAAACTCAAGTATGTCTTCCCTCCATTCTGTCTTGAGTCCTACATTAGTCAAAGCCATTCCGTGCATGTTTGTACCATCTACCACTTTAAAGTATTAGTATATGCCCCAAGTATCTTCAAAATTCAGTTCAGACAAACACTAGGCTATCCTCATGTAGAATCCATGTTCAATATAAATATTACAACAATGCCCTCAAACTAAAATCTCCTTAATGACCAAATCAAAATTGCCTGGTAGAGACACATAAGTTAATTCTATTTATGTAACTCCCACTATTTATCAAGTAGGCACTAGTTTCTGAGTAGGAGAGAAAAGTGTAGAGACAGAATGGACAGTAAAAGGGAGGAAAGATGGGAGGAAAGAAGAAAATTGTTAATGATGTGGAGAAATTGGAACACCTGTGCACCACTGATTGGTAAAGTGGCATAACTCCCATGGAAACAGTTTGGTGGCTCCTCAATAATTATTCAGTAACTTCACTTTTAAGTCTATAGATGAAGAACTGAGGGACTAGAGGAATGACACAGCAGTTAAGGCACTTGCCGTGCAGGTCCAAGGCACTGAGTTCAATTCCCCAGAAGCACATAAAGCCAGGCATGGTAGTACATACCTGTAATCCCAGCACTAAAGAGGCTACAGCAGGACAGCCATGCCTGGGCTCCATAGTGAGTTTAGGGTCACCCTGGGCTATAGAGCAAGATTGTCTCAAAAATAAGTACATACATTGAAAATAGAAGCTGGGGGTGGTGACACACGTCTATAATCCCAGCACTCATGAGGCTGAGGCAGGAGGATTGCTGTGACTTTGAGGGCAGCCTGGGCTACATAGTGAGTTCAGGACCAGTCTGGACTACAGAGCAAGACCCTGTCTCAAAACAAAACAAAAACAATGTGAAAGTATTTAACATTAGTGAACTGCATATTTTAAATTGTTAAAGGTGCATTTTATGATTTACAATACAAATTTTTAATATATATATATATATATATATATATATATATATATATATATATATGTATTTTTCCCCTAAGTGCCAGAAGTTGCATCAGTCTCCTAGAGTATCAGTTGAAACTGAAGAGTAATTTAACACTGCAGACACTCTAGTGCCATGGGTTCCCAATTCTCCCGGCCCTCTCCCTGGTATTGAGGTCAACATGTCAACTACTAACTCATTCTCAGGTTTTCACTCATTTGTCACCTGGTCCTTGCATTGCAACTATATCACAAATTTATATGATCCTTATAAATTCTTAATCTTTACTCCTAACTTGTCCTATAAACTGAAAAATGGAACCCACATATATAATTTATTTCACCTGAATGAGTGCTGAGCTGGGGGCATAGCTCAATGGTCGGACTGCTAGCCTACCATGCACACAGCCATGGTTCAGCTTTCCAGCACAACATAAAAATGAGCCAGGCCTGGTAGTACATGCCTGTAATCCCAGGATGCTGAAGCAGGATTACCGTGAGGATAAGGCCAACCTGGGCTACACCGGGAGTTCAGGACCATCCTGGGCTATAGAGCGAGACCTCTCTCTCTCTCTCAAAGAGAGAGAGAACTGGGAACTAGGCAACTTGGCTTTAAATTCTGTTTCTAAAGCATTTGAGTTAAACTCTTTAGCATTCACCAGCTATAAAACTGGGATTACGCATCCTTTGGTAGTTATAAAGACTGAGCAGTATGTGCATGTGAGGCTGGTCAACATAAATTCCTTCTCTACTCATGTATCTAAGACTTTTAGTTACTTGAGACATTTTCAATTTGCCTGGCATTAATTTGCTTTTACACTAATAAGTTATTAACTTTGCTGACGTGCACTGTAGCCACTAGTTTTCCACTTAAATCGCAGAAACTATTCTCCAAGACTATATTCATCTTATGATAAAAATATTAAGAAAACACTTTTCTACACAGGAATCACTGCCTTTTACTTCATATACTAGAATCAGACCTTAGGGTCAAATTTCTAATTTTACCTAGTATATAAAAAATTATAGAGAAAATAAAGCTATCAGTTTTAGGACTGAAGAAGTCTCAGGTTATCTTGGCAATACAAGCTAAAAGTCTATGCTCCCCAAAACTCCTACATCAAATCTCTAACCTCCCAGTTTGATGATTTAGGAGATGGGTCCTTTGGCATATAACTGGCTCAAATTAGGTATGAAAGCAGTCTTGTTCTTCAGACATGCATTGAGGAAAGGTCACATGAGCACACAGCAAGGTGGCCCTCACTAGAACCCGGTCCTGCCGATACCCTGATATTGGCATTCCAAGCCTCCAGAACTGTGAGAAAGAAATTCCTATTCCTTAAGGCACTCAATCTATGGTAATCTGTTACTACCACAGCCTGAGTACAGAGACACTAATTATTTTTTCAAAGCCCCTAGTTGTGATTTCCTTTACCTGCCACTTAAACATCAGAATCTTCAGAGCTGAGCTTTTCATCATTTTTCTAATAGAAACTTTGTATTCACTCACAAAGAATACCCCAAGATAAAGAGCGATACAAGAATGGAATAAGACTCACACACTTGGTTTTTGTTTAAGAGAACACTGTATTTTACATCAGTTATATAGGCTCAGTGTGTTAAGACATACCTTGGGGACAATATGGCTACTTTCTTGAAGTTATAAGTTTTATTTTGGAATATAAAGTCCAGCTTTTATTAGATGTTTCTGATTCCCAAAATAACAGTATTAGGAGATGCCTCACTTGGAGATGCTTTAAATAACTGTATGATAAAACAGCATCAGTAGGTCCAAAGGAGAAACACAGAGTAGTATTTCTTTCTAACACAAAGGACAGAAGTATTTTGTATCTTTTGGTACAGTTATGATTCCCAAACTGTGTACCAGGGCACCTTAATAAATTAACATGGATGCCACTGAGTATTGAAAAAATAGCAACACCTGTTGGACACCACAGAGACTATAATTCGAGGTAGTTCACATTTTCACATTAGATAACAACATGTTCCTTTCCATGACACCGTATGTTTGCAAAATTTTCAGCAGTCTGTTAAGAAGTACTGTGAAAGCAGCATGGTGAAGCAGGAAACGACACTGATCCCGAGGCTGAGACACTGTACAGTGTCCAAAGTTACTAGAGGTGATGATGTAAACTCTTCGTACATCACTTGAACCTAACCGATAGTTCTTTTGGCCTGGGTATGCTGTGAAAAAATTACTGAGACACTGAAGGATACCATGGGCTGAGAAAGATCAAGAACATCAGTGGTATATAGCAAGAAAAATACAAAACAAGTCATTTAGTTTTTCTCTTTCTACCTAGAAATTATCTAAATAAATAGTTATATAAAAAAGGGAAAATATATACAAACATACATACAAAGATTGGATTTTTATTGAAATCTCATGTTGGGTATCAAACAACATCTGCTTTCTTCAGATAAAAATATTCTCTCAAATGTCTCCAGATAACAACTAAGTTTAAATTGGTCCTTCAATATCTTATTTTTATTGTCCTCATGAAATGTCCACAAACACTTAGAAATGTTCCCAAAAGCATTTTTATCGCGTAAAAGACCGTACATGACGACCTCTGCCACTGCCTCCACTAACAAACTTTCCTCTTGAGCCTCCACTGCCACTGTTTGCACTAGCCCAGGAAGGCCCAAGTCCCCCACGACCTCTAGAAGCGCGGTCCCGAGGACTAGGCCGGTAACCTAGAAAAGAGAAGGTAGTTTTTAGGTGTTTCACCATTCTTTTCAGCATTCTTTTCTTTCCCACTATATAAACATAAATCCATAACACTGAAATCACACCAATTATTACTCCTTGTTTTTAAAAAAACATACATAAAAGTTCAGCAAATGTGCTAAAGATTATTGAATTGTAAACTTTAAATAGGTAATGTATATGGTAAAAGAACTGTATTTCAAACAAAACTGTGACAAATTAACATTTAGAACCAAAGTTATTTCTAATGAGAATCCTCAAATTCATAGTGATACTTTAAAAGATTATGTACATATATTGCCAATAAAAACAATATACTAAATGATGACATTTGTTATCAAGACATTGTGAAATATAAAATTTAACATTAAATTTAATTAATGAATTAAATTTAAGATATTGTAAGTTAAATATTAAATATCTTAAGGATTAGCTTTCATTACTGAAATAGAGCATTTCACCATGAAACTGTTCAATGTATACAGAGGAGAATTTAATAAGTTGACCATTTTCACAGAAGATACGTGTTGGGCATTAATTCACAAATACAAACTTGACTCTAGAATTACAGATCAACATTCTAAAATACCCACTCCAAAAACTAAAGCATATGGCATTTAACAATTTGATGGGAAGGAAATAACACCCCTTCTCTCAGGCCTAACAAGTAGCAAGGACACATACCTGTAGAACTAAGGGGTCGTAAAGGCGGAAGTGGGCCCCTGTTGAAATTGCTCTGACCTCCACGGCTTTCATTGTAGTTTCCTCTGGGAGTATTCTGAGCACTCCAACTGGAGCCTCTTGTTCCCTCCCGACGGCTATAGTTTCCTAAACACAAACAACACTATCAAAATTCACATTTTGTGGTAGAGTGCCTGCCTAGTGCCTAGCATGTGCAAGGCCCTATGTACATTCTCCAATCTCCAGTAACACTCTCTCTCTCTCTCTCTCTCTCTCTCTCTCTCTCTCTCTCTCTCTCTCTTTCCATGTTTTCTTTTTTTTGAGACAAGGTCTCACTGTATAGCCCAGGTCTCACTCTATAGCCCAGGCTGGCCTTAGACTCCAAGCAATCCTTCTGTCTCAGCCTCCCAAGTGAGTGCTGGGATTACAGGCATTCACCACCATGCCCAGCTTATGTGGTGCTGGGGAATCAAACTCAGTGCTTGCTGAGCCATTCCTCCAGCTCCTCTTCATGATTTCTACAATCTCAATTAGATTAAAAATGATCTGAAAGATTTTTTTCTTAATCTTCAAAGAGAAATTAAAGTTCTTTAAACTGAATGTACTACATAGTGGAAGTCTCACACAGTGATTAAGAGCAGAGCACAGGTTCTATTCAGGACTGTCAGGGTTCAAGTACTAGTTCTAAGCCTTATACTTATGTGTCTCAGTCAACTAAATTACAGTTTCCTCTTCCGTAAAGTCAGATACTGAGAGAACCTACATTAAGCGGTTGATCAAAGGGTACTAAGGTTTACAACAGATCCTAGCACCCAATTTCAGAGTTTGTAATTAACGTAAACTCCTATTCACTTTTACTTCCATCCTCCTAAAAAAGCATGTATATAAAAAGTCATCAACCCCCAATAAAAAATAATTTCTCTAAGTGTAATAATTTCTAAAATCCTGAAATAATTTAAAGCAGATTAAATATAAGATTAGAAGGCAAATAAAAGAAGCAAAGGTGGGCTAGACAGAATAATCTTAAAGGAATTACTGAGAAGTAAGATTATGAAAATGATATGTAAATATTGGGAAGAATAAATAAATTTTCAATGAAAAAAAAATAGCCAAAATTCCTTTGAAACTTCTTACTGAAAGTGTGATATATCAAACTTCAGCCTTTTTTTTTTTTTCTTAAATAATGCTAGGGATTGAGCCCACGGCCTTCAAACTGAACTAGCTACATATATCCCCAGCCCCTTTCTGGTTTTGATTTTTCAAACAGGGTCTAACTAAGTCACTAAGTTGTCCAGGCTAGGCTCAAACTTGTGATCCTCTATCTCAGCCTTCCACTGTGTTGGGATTACAGCCCAGCATCACTGGGCATGCCTGAAAGTTAACTTTTAAAAGCTCTCCCACTTACCACAATCAATAGAGTACAAATAATAATACTGGTCTAGGAGCACTGGTCTAGAAATAGCTTAAATGTAGTAACAGAAAAATACTGTATTTTAATCTCTTCCATGTGAACCACCTATTTAATATTCCAATATTCTAACTCATTAGAAAACATACAGAACTCATTACCTTTTGACGCAGGTGGCGTAAAAAATCTATTCTGACTGTGAAAAGCACCCCGTCCTCCACGATTGCCTGAAAACCCACCACGAGAAGAAATCTTCTGTGACACTTTAAGTGGTCGTTTTGGTGGAGGTATTCCATCTTGAGGGACCACTTCTTTACTTTCAGCTGCAACAAAGTCATCCACATGCATAGACGGTGGTCTACTTGTGTTCTGCTTTCTCTGACGGAAGATATCATGGGGTCGTATGCCTTGTCCGAATCCTCCCCTGCCCCTTCCTCTTGGTGGTGGTACAACATGGGCTCGTTTCGCAGGCTCAATGTATTCAGATTTTCCACTATTAAAACAAAAACACTCCATGAAAACATTTCTTTTTCTCTTATTTCCAGTAAAAAAGTGACAAGTCAATTTTTCAATACTCAAAGCCAGAGTTTACTTTTTCTTATTCTAATTGTACTAATTTTATAAGTGTCTATTAACCTCTGGCACATGGCAAACCAGCTAAATAAAACATGGCACTCCATTTTACTGATGTTATCTGTTAATGAAAACTATCCAGACTCTAATAAAAACTATTCAGACTCTAATAAAAAAACAATATAGTAAGAGCTGGGGATAGCTCAGCGGTACAATGTGTGTTTAGCAAGCCTGAGGTCCTGGGTTCAATTTCCAGCGACTTTTTTTTCAGCTCCTTTTATAAAAGTGGGAATCAAACACAGTCTTGTTAAAAAGAAAAATATCCACAAGACAGTCTTGAGTCAAGTTGTATATCTACTTCCTTTTGATCTTCGATAGAATATAATTTACCTTGAAGTTATAAAGGTCTCATGCTTGTGCTTTCCAAGTTTGAATCCTTTAGTAGTCTTGGTTCTCCCTGGAGATGATGGCTCAGACAAAAATGAGCGCTCTAACTCTGAGTGCAAATCAAAGTCACTACAGCATTTTTCAGAAAGTTCAATCAAATCAACCTTCACCTGCAGCCATAAATATGAAACAAAATATAACTTGAACTTGATTAATAATGTAACAGTTGACTACAAAAAAATACATAGATTATTTTGAACTTTGAACTCTCATAGTAAATTATAAATCTACTTCTCTTCTTAATAATTTCAGAAAGCAATATCATAGGTAGTTAACAACCATCCCAACAACAAAAATCACAGAATTTCAACTTTTTTTATTCTTTGGTGGCATTCCTCCTCAGAACAAGGTGATAAATATAGGTGACTCTTATTGCTTCACAGGGAACTCTGGATTTCTCTATATAAATACCTTAATACCTTCACAACATTTCTCCCCAAATCTAAAAATAAAGTTCTGTAATCCTTGCACAGTACTCATTTCTAACACAAAATGACTCCATGCCACACACTTCCAAAATTTCTACGTATCTTGAAATTCCAATCTAAACTTAACCACAAAGAACCCAAAATTCAGTTTATTTTTCTAATTTATGATGATTAGGATACATAAAATGTTTGTAAGCCATGGTCACAATTATCATTGTAAGACCACTGTGATTCAACTTAAAGTTATAAAAAAAAATCTAAGGTTAGAGCAATGGCACAACAGTTAGGTCCGGAGTTTGATTCCCTAGTACCACATAAACCAGGTGTGGTGGTGCATACCTGTAATCCCAGCACTCGGAAGGCTGAGGCAGGAGGACTGTCCACAGTCCAAGGGTAGCCTGGGCTACAGAGTGAGACTCTGTCTCAAAAAAATAAAAAAAGAACAAAAACCCATCTCTGATCTATCAAGTATCTTAGACCTGTGCTCTCCACTGTAGTGATCACAAACAATACCCAAAACAAAACAAAACACCACACCACTACGGTGGTCACTAAGTGTATGTGCCTATTTAAATTGAAAATAAATCAAAATAAAATTCATTTCCTTAGTCATGCGATCCACATTCAAATGCCTAACACTCACATGAGGGTCATATAACATTTCAATCACTGGATAAAGTTTAACTGGACAGTGTAGTTCTAAAGTATCATTAACTGGTTTATATTAAATAGAAATAGTTTTTCATGCAATACTACTGAGTTAAATGTGATTTATATACTAATACTTATACATATATGTATGTATGTATGTATGTATGTATGTATGTATTTTTTTTGAGACCAGGTCTCGCTCTGCAATTGAGTCTTGTCCTGAACTCACGATATAGTCCGGGCTAGCTGGGAATATAGCAATCCTCCTGCCTCAGCCTCCTGAGTGCTAAGGATATAGGTATGTGTCACCAAGCCCACCTTACGTGGTACTAAGGAACTGAACCCAGGGCCTTGAGCTTGTTAGACAAGCACTTTACCTGCTAAGCTATCCTTCATCACAGCCTTTTTATATTGCTATTCCTAAATTGCTCCAGCTAGACTAGAACTCAAAGTCCTACCTCAGATTCCCAGAGGGCTGGGATTACAGGCATATGCCATAACACCAGTTTGCATGTGGCTTTTACTTTTTTAAAGAAAAACATCCCTCTCCAATCTTACAAACAAGAAAACTCATTTAGCTGACCAAGACACATAAATATAAGTGGCAAAAGCAGCATTTAAACTCCTGGCAGTCCAGTCCTAGAATCTCTGCTTTTAACTATTGTGTGAGGCTTCCAATACGTAGTATATTCAGTATATAGAATTTCAGCCTTCTATTTCAATAATTACTTTTGTGATGTAATCTCCTGGTCATTAAACCTAGGACCTCATAAATGACACCCTTAACCCTTTGAAAATGTATTTTATTTTGAGATAAGGTCTCACTAAATTGTCTAGGTTGTCTAGGTTGTCTTTGAGCTTGTAATCTTCCTCCCTCAGCTTCCTGAAGAGCTGGCCTGGAAATACAATTATTTTTTCCTTTTTCTTTTTTGGAGACAGGGTCTCGCTCCGTAGCCAAGTCTGGTCCTGAACTCACTGGTGTAGCCCAGGCTGGCCTTAGATTCAGGATAATCTGCCTGCCTCAGCCTCCTGAGTGCTGGGATTATAGGTGTGCACTACCACATCCAGCTTTATGTAGTGCTGGGGTAACTGAACTCAGGCCCTTGTGCTTGCAAGGCAAGTGCTTGAATTGTTATGCTATTCCTCCAGCACCCTCCCTCTTATTTTTAAAAGACAGGGTCTTACTCTGTAGTCCAGGCTGGTCATGAACTCACTGTATAACCCAGGCTGGCCTTGAACACATGCCAATCCTCCTCCCTCAGCCACACATGTGCTGAGATCACAGGCATGTGCCACCATGCGTGGCTTATGCAGTAATGGGAAACTGAACCCAAGGCTTTGCACTTGCTAGGCAAATGCTCTAACTGCTGTGCTATTTCCTCAGCAATAAAGATATCCTAAACGTGGAACAAATCATTCTTTTATTGCACCTGATGAATACCAGCATTTTGGGGGTCAGGAAATACAAAAACTTATTTCCAAGATAAAGAAAGGACCATTATGCAAGTTCAGTAAGATATAAGGAAAATCACTGACTTGTAACATCTCCAAGAAGCATAAAAGAGTGGGAGAGTTTTTTGGGTTTTTTGCTTTTGTTTTTCTTTCTTTCTTTCTTTCTTTTTTTTTGAGACAGGGTCTTACTGTTCCAGGCTGGTCTTGAATTCACTATGGAGCCCATGCTGGCCTCAGACTTAAAGTAATTCTTCCTCAGCCCCGTGAGTGCTGGGATTACAGGTGTGTGCCACCATGCCTAGGTTATGTGGTGCTGGGGAATCAACTTCAGGGCCTTATGCTTGCTAGGCAAGCACTCTAACCACTGTACTATTCCTTTAGCCTTTTGTTTTGTTTTATATCGTTTTTGAGACAGGTGTCATTTATGCAGTAGGCGGGCCTTCAACTCATTATGCAGTTGAACTCCTAATTAACCTGCCTCTGCCTCTCACATGCTGAAAGTATAAACTAAAAAGAAGTTTTAACTAGCCAGGCACGGTGACAGAGGCCTATAGTCTCAGCACTTTGAGAGACTGTGGCAGGAGAATTCCAAGCTCAAACCTAGGCTGGGCAAAACTTAGCAAGACCTTATCTCAAAAAAAAAAAAAAAGAAAAAAAAAGAAAAAAGAAAAGAAAAGAAAAGAAAAAAGAAAAAAAGAAAAAAGGTACAGCTCAGAGAAAAGGCCTTTTATTCATTCCCGGGATTGAAAACAATAAGTAAATTTTAACAACACTTTTACCCATTTAGCATCACCTGTAAGAATTTCAACTATACTGTATTATAACAAATAAACAAATTCTCAAACTGAGAGCAAGCATCATACCATTGCTTTCCTTAAACCCAAATTCAAAAGTGAACAGTTATTTTGTGGAAAACATTTAAGCTTTTCGAGAACTTTTGCAAAAATGTGATTTTTCAGTTAAAAGTCACAATCTCAAACTACTTACTAGAAAAAAGAAAAACAAGTAATGTAAAAAATCTGAAAGTTCTGGATGTCATTAAACAGTCACATGGCATAAAAAAGTAAAAGTAATACTGCAGTGGTCCCCAATTAGACCTCAAGAACCATATAATAGGTAAAGTATTAAAATGTTAATAATATACAGAGGTACAGACACACAACTCAGTAATTTTTCCTAAATATTTAGTAGTAAGATTCTTTATACCAAATCCAGATCTGTATCAATCTCTTCAGCCTGGAATGGAGTAAACCACATAGATTTCAACTGATCATCCATGACATCTGCCAGCACATATGCAGTCCTAGAATATGAAAAGTATCTGGTGAAAAGTAGAATTCCAAAATCAAATATTTCAGCTTATCTCCTAAGTAAAAGGAAAATGTAATTTAAAATATTAACCTTTAATAAAATAGTACTAAAATTAGTGCTTAGAGACTCTTTCAAAAAGCTATTCAAGAATTAAGCATTCTTAAAAACGAGTACCTTCACCTTGGCCTGGTGGCATATGCCTGTGATCCCAACACTCTGGGAGGCTAAGATGAGAGGATCACAAATTTGAGGCCAGCCTAGGCAGTTTACTGACTTAGCAAGACCCCTTTCCAAAATAATAAATAAAAAAGGGCTGCTAAGGATGTAGCTCAGTGTGAAAGCTTGTGTTCAATACCCAGTACCAGAGGAAATCAATAAAAGAACAAAAAAATTCACTTGGAAAATAACATTGCAATAAAAATTTTGATCTTTCAGTAAAATAAAACAAAGCAAGTTTATTGCACTGTATTAATGTTAGAAAATGCCCTATTTAACTTTTTAAATATGGAAACTAATTCTGTCACATTAAGTAGTTGTTAGGGTGACAGTGCTCTAAAAACTAAGAGGTATACATCTTTTAAACCAGGAATAAGTAAACTTTAGTCTGTTTTTGTACTGCATACATGGCAAGCAAGATTTGTATATTTTTAGAGGTATTTTTGAGGGCAGAGGGAGTGGTACCAGGAACAGAACCCAGGGCATTCACACTGAGCTACATCCCCATCCTTTCTCAGCCCATTTTTTGTTTTTATTCTGAGACAGAGTTTCACTCAGCTGCTAGGTTGCCCAAGTTGGCGATCCTCCTGCCTCAACCTCTTAGGGTGCTGGGATTACTGACCTGTGCCACCAGGCCTGGCTAATATTTTTTAAGAAAACAAAATGAAAAAAACACTGGACAAGAATATGTACAAAACCTGTAAAGCCTGGATTTTTATCATACCCTTTACTTAAGAAATAAATTTGCTGATCCTTTGTAGACCCTAAGTGTTAAATAACATCTACTCAAATGTATGACATTGCTGTTTTTACCTATTGTTAAACAGATTTTGGAGAGATTCTGGAGCTGAAAGGACTGGCTCTACATCCTGGTCACTGAGAGGTAAAGGATCACCTGATGATTCCAGCATCTGCTTAAGTCCAACTACGTTGTCCAACAAAGAATCCAGATTGTCATCATCTTTTGCATGTTCCTAGACACAAACAAAAGCAAAATAAGAAAGTACAGGTAAAATTTGATCACTTACACCCATCATCTACTGACTCTTTAGCAGAAAAGGGTGAACAATTTCCTATCAAAAAAAATGTGGAACACTATCAAGAAATTATCAACTTAACATTAAACATATTAAAATAAAATATGTACCAAAACACTTGTTTTATTTCTTCTCTTTTCATAGTTTTGAGGATGAAAACCAGGGCTTCGTGCATGCTAGGAAAACTCTCCACCTCCACCTCCGAGCAATAGCCCCAGCTTCTCATTTTATTTCTAAACAGAGACAGCAAGGGGCATACTACATATAGTGAACAGAAATTCAAAAAATACCGCCTTCATTTATTCCCTAACATTCATAACAGAATGGATGACTTCTCAGCAAATTATTACTTCAGAGTTGTTTGAATTCCCCACTAAAGATTCACTATTTATAAAGGTCAGTATGAAAAACCTGTACTAGTCAAACTGAGAAGAAAATATGCCTCAGTAATGCTTTTATTATTTTGTTTCTGCTTTTTTTTTTTTCTTTTTTTTACCAAAACAAGCTTCTCTAGTTCAAGGAACAAATTTTCTGGACTTTCTTCTTTGCTTTGTAGAAGCTGTTTTAGCTCTGCAGCATTAATACTCATTGTCCGTGATGGATGAGCTCCCTCTACTTCCATGAGACCACTATCGTCTCCACAACAGCCCTGTAAATGTCACACACAAGTTACATTTGAGAGCAGAAAACTTGCAAAGATGTTTCTAAATTTATTCAGATATTAAAGTTATTTGCTGTCATCTTCTTGCAATGTTACAATTTTGTGTTAATACAAGTGACTTAAAGGATATAGTTTTCTTTGAGTAAGACTCACAAAGTAAATGGGTAAATACATATATTTATAGACACAAAAATGTCTCATAAAAATATTCAATGGCAGACACACAGGTACTTACAGGACACATAAGACATTAGCTGATTCTCAAGTTAATAAAACACTTGCTATAAGAACTGAAGGAACTGGAAATTATTTTACTTGGAGATAAGGCAAACAGTAACTATCATACTTAAGACTGTATTCTATCACAGAAACTGAGTATTTTCTATTTAAAATCAACCATGGTGTCCCATGTACGACTTACAGAAGACAGTAACACATCTAATGATAATGTCAAAGTTTTTTTGATATGCCCGCTTTGTTTTTTGAGGCAGGGTCTTGCTCTGTAGCCCAGGCTACTCCTGAATGTTTTTGTTCTTTTTTGAAACAGGGTCTCACTCTGTAGGCCAGGCTGATCCTGAACTCACAGCAATCCTCCTGGGATCAATTCTCAGTATGGGAGGAGTTAAGGAAGGAGTAGGTAAGATTTATGGACAATGGCATAGCATAAAATGTTTTCTAAGAAAGGAGTGATTGCAAAGATTATCTTATTTTGGTCAGACAATGAATCTCCTTGAGTATCACACTACAAAGTTTGTGATTTATCTTATAGACACCAAAAGATACTATAGGGTGAAGGAATATAATCTGATGTTTGCTTTATGAAGATCAGAACTCACATTCAGAATATATAAAAGAAGCTGGGCGTGGAGACTTATGCCCATAATCCTCACCCTTTTGAAGGCTGAGACAAGAGGATTGCAAGTTTGAACCTAGCCCAGGCAATTTAGCAACTAAGTCAGGTCCTATCACAAATTAAAATATAAGGGGTGTAGCTCAATAAAGCACTTATTGCAAGGTCCTGGGTTTGACTCCTTAACACCACATAGGGCAATGGTGGTGGTACAGGCCTGTCATCCCAGCTTTTGGGATGCTAAAGCAGGTGGATTACTGTGTGTTCAAAGCCAGGCAGGGCTACAAAGTGAACTCAAGACCAGCCTGGTCTGGACTTGACAGCAAGACCCTAATACAAAAATAAAAATTAAAATATAAAAAGAACAGGTATAGCTCAGTGTACACAATAAAAATACCAGAGAAATCAATGTTTGAAAGGAAACTGAGAAGATAAATATAGTACACTGTAAGAAAATAAATGCCTAAAAATTATGTTTTTAAAAAGAATAAAATAAAAATCCTGAAACACAATAACTAAAATGAAAAATTCAATACAAAGCTCAACGACAGATCTGAGCTGGCAAAGAATCAGTGAACCTAAAAACCAACAAAGAATCAGTGTCTGAAAGTGTAACAGTTGAACACTTTCCAAATTGAATGAGATACATTAATCTATACTTCTAAGAAACTCACTGAACTGTTAAGCACAATAATCTCAAAGATACACACTTAGACACATCACAAACTGTTTAAAACTCAAAGACAAAAGAGAGGTGGCATATACATGTAAGGTGAATCCTCAACAAAACAAACAACTGCTTTCTCATCAGAATCTATGAACTCAGAATGCAATGGGAGAATGATACACTCAAAGTGCTGAAAGAAAAAGTCCACCAACCAAAAATTTTATAACTAGTAAATCCATCCATTCCAAAATGACGAAGAAATTAAGTCAGTGAAATTGTAACTAACAGACTTAATCGACAATACCAGTAAAGATCAACCAAATAGGTAAATAAAAAAATAGTATAAACAAATCCCTGTATCACTTTTATTCTATTCAAATTTAAAGGTAACCAAATAAAGTAACTATAGTACTATATATAAGCTCAATGTATAAAGATGACATTCCTATGATAATAACAGCACAAAGAAAGGAGGGATTAAGGAAAGGCAAAGCTTTCTTTACACACACACACAAACACACACACACACAGTAGATTTTGTATACTACTGAAATTAAGCCAGTTATATTAATATGAGTGGAATCATATTAGTACATGAATCATAGCTCCTAAGACAACCACTCAGAAAATACAAAAACTGTAAGATAAACAACAAAGAAGTCAAAATGACACAATAAGAAATAACCATTTAATATGAAAGGCACAATGGAGGGGCAGGAGGAACAGCTCAGCAGTTAAAGCAACTGCCTTGCATGCTCAAGACTGAGTTGATTCTCAGCACCACATAAAGCTGGGTGTGGTAGTGCATGACTATAATCTCAGCACTGGGGAGGCTGAAGCAGGAGGACTGGTGAGTCCAAGGACAGCCTGAGCTCTATAGTGAGTTCAGGACCAGCCTGGTCTGCAGAGGGAGACTCTGTCAACAAAAAGAGAGAGAGAGAGAGAGAGAGAGAGAGAGAGAGAGAGAATAAAAGAAAAGAAAAGCAAAGCACAATGGAAATAAGAAAAAAAGGCATAAAGGTATACTAAATAAATGGTAAAAATCAGACACAAAAACCCTATCTTACCAGTTCATTAAACATAAGTTTAATACACTATCAAAAGATAAAAATTGGCAGGATGCAAAAAATAAAACATAACTACATACTATCTCCAATGGGCACATTTTAGATTAAAATGAATAAACAGGGTGAAAGCAAAAATACAATTTAAAAAGACTGCAACCAAACAAAGTATGCTTTCTGTTTGCAATAAATGAAATGAGAAACCAACAATGGAAATTCACAAATTCACGTGCGAAATTTAGATACATTTTTTAAAAAAACATCAGTGATTCAAAGGGGAAATCAGAAAACTTTGAAATGAACGAAAATAGAAACACAACAAACCAAATCTCATGGAACTCAACAAGAGCAGTATCTGTGGTAAAAACTGGTAATTAGAAATGCTCACATTAAAATGGAAGATCAGTAACAAAAACTTCTACGTTAGAAACCAGAAAAATTGCAAACTAAACCCAAAGCAAGCAAAAGGCAATAATAAACATTTAAGCAAAATAAATGACACAGAAAAACAGAAAAAGTTATTTATAGTAGCCTCCTTTTAGCCACTAGCGATACACTGTGATACCTCCAGCAGATGCTCGAAACCACCAATAGCGCTGGACCCTAAGTATACTATTTTATTTCCTATATGTATGATAAAATTTAATTTATATATTGGGTACCACGAGAACATTAAAAGTAAAAAAAGAATAATAAAATAGAGCAATTATAACAACAGTAATAAAAATTTTAGTATTACTACTATTCCTCTTTGGGGCCACTACTATTAAGCTACTTGAACACAAGCATGGCAGTGCCACCACAGTCATCGTGACGGTCAAGATGGCTAGTAAGAAAGAGTGGGCAGCACATCCTTTGTAGGTGTGCTACATAAAAAGATGGGTAACTAGTTCAGCAGCACGGTGGGATTTAATAGTACTACTTGGAATGGTGTACAATTTCAGATTAATGAATTTCATGAGCTGTTTATTTCTGGAATTTTCCATGTGACATTTTAAATGGAATTAGACCACAGTAAAACAGGGTTAATGAAACCATGGAAATGGAAACAGCAGGTAATGGTGTCCTGTTCATTTGAAAAGATCAAAACAACAGAATGTTAGCTAGACTCACGAAAAGCAAATAAAGGGTTAAAACATACGTCTGCTCAGCTGTGTAAAGCCATAGGTTTAATCTCTATTATTATCAAAAAAGGAAAGAAAAAAAGAGAACACACATTTCTAAAAAGACACGAACTATGAACTACTACTACAACTGACTCAAGTAGATACAGAAATTCTAAACAGACTAGGTAATACAAGTCAACTAGCATTTTAAAAAAGCTAGTTCCCTAAAGCAAAACCCAAATCCAAATGATTTCACTGACAAATTCTACCAAATGTTCAAAAAATGAACAACAATCTTTTATAAACTATTACAAAAAAATAAGTATGAATACCTCTGAGCTCACTCAAAGATGTCTAAAATATCACAAGAAAACAGTTACACACCAAGATTCCTTATGGATACAGACATAAAAATCCTCAATAAGATGCAGTTCACATCATCTGGCACCTTTAGGATTTATCCTAAGAATACAAGACTGGTTCAATATGCAGAAATAAATCAATGTAATATTTGGTAGGATCTGGAAAAAGCCACATGATCATCTTAACAGACTCAGAAAAAGCATTTGACAAAAACCAACACCTTGTCATGATAAAATATTTACCCAGCAACTGAAAAACTTCCATTAATCTGATAAAGGGCATCTGAAAAGCAACAACTAACACATTTAACAGTGAAAGACTGAAAGCATGCTCCCTAAGGCAAAAATTAGGACAAAGATGGCCATTCTTTGACATTTGTATTCAACATTTTACTGTAAGGTCTTAGAAGGGCAATTTCTCAAGAAGAAGAAATGAAAGACACTCAAATCAGGAAGGAAAAAGTAAAACTCTATTTGAAGATGATATGCACATTTATGTCAAAAATACTAAGGAACACATTAAGAAACTAATAGCATTAATCAACGAGTTCAGCAAAGTCACAAGATACAGTATCAACATACAAACCCAACTGTATTTTTAAACACTCACAATTTTTAAAATGAAATTTAGAAATTCTACGGATAATAGTATTTCTTTTCTTTTTTCTTTTTTTTTGAGGCAGGATCCCACTCTAGTCCAGGATGGTCTTGGACTCAGGAAAATACGACAGTCTCAGCCTCCCAAGTGCTGGGATTACAGAAGTGTGCCACCATGCCCAGCTTTATGTGGTGCTGGAGAATCAAGGTCAGGGTCTTTGCAAGGCAAACACTTTAACTGCTGTCCCATTCCTCCATGCCAGAGAATAATACTTTAAAAACCATTTCCCATACTAGGAATATAAAAGGAGCAGAAGAGGTACAAGATTTGTATGCTGAAAACTACAAAACATCCCAAAAGGGTGCTGATCCAAAAAATCAATAAAATAAAAACAGCCTATGTTCACGGATATGAAGACTTAATATCCTGAACTCACTATGTAGCTCAAACTGGCCTCGAACTCATGGTAGTCCTACCACCTCAGCCTTCCAAGTGCAAGGATTACTGATGTGAGCCACCATGCCCAGTTTGACTGACTGACTGACTGACTGACTAATTTTTAGTGTGGTGCTGGGGAATTACAAACAGGGCCTTACGCATGCTAGGCAAGAGCTCTAAGAAGAAAGATAGTCTAAAAATTTATCTACAGTCAATGCAGTCCAATCAAAAATCCTAATATGTATAGTTAAGCATTATCAGAGAAACATTTCCAAACTTAATTGACACTAGATACTTTTTAAATAAAAATTTGTTCAATTTTCTATTTATAAAGGACGTAATTATCCATTTGGATTTTTGCAAGAACAAGAATAGTAGATAAGATTTACAACAGTTCTTTTGAAGGTTTTCAAATTTTTCTACATTGACTCTAAAAATATAGCAAGTGTTCCAAATCAAGTTTCTGTATATGTATACAACACCAAAGCAGGCCTATTAATAGATTCTGAAACTGAGTCCACAATACACCATTTTGAAAAATACTATGGAATCTTAATTATATTTTTACAGTTACCCTGACTTAATATTTAAAACACGATCAGCAAGTGATTAAATAACCATAAATATTTTAAGAAACTGACAAACTACTACTCAGAGGTACTCTAGCAAGGTAATACAGCATGAAAGATTATTTTTAAATAAAGGCACTTTAAGGAATGTTTTCCTCTGTTGCCAAATAGTAGTGTTTTCATAAATTAACGATGCTCACTGAACTACATTTTAATATATTCTACTCAAATATTTATTTTTTAAAACTAGAGCAGAAACCAGTAGTTACAGGACAGAGGAAAAATACTTTCAGTTCCAAGATATTTTTGAAAGTGACATACTTACCATTGTGTCAGAGTTAAGAATTTGTCTCATAAATTCCAAAAATGAAGATGCAAGCTCTCCTGTGTCCTTACTAAATGTGCTGACCACTCGTTTCAGTAAAGTATGTAGAGCACTACTATTTTTCCTTAAAGAACTATAAATAAAGAAAATAAACAGATTTTGGGTTAAAGTATAGACTATAAAACACACGTGAGAAATGAGCAAAGTATTTTGTTGTACCTAAGTATACAAATATTATAACAATGGCTTATCTATAATTATCAGTTCATTAATCCCTCCTGCTTTTTGAGACAGGGTATCTTTCTGTAATCTAAGCTGGTCTTGAACTCATTATGTAGCTCAAGCTGGCCTTGAACTTACCACCTCAGCATTCAAGTGCAGAAATTGCAGGTGTGAGCCACCATGTCCAGACAGATTTGTTTGTTTGTTTGGTGTAGTGCTGGAAAACTGAACTGGAATCCAGCCTTACCACTGACCTACACCCCAAGCTCTTATCAGCTCCTCTTAAAGCTTAAACCTTGTAAGAAAATACTTCCCCCAAATAATAAATTTCCAAAAAAGAAACTTGTTGGTTTCCTGGTTTTTAAACTTTTTATAACTTGAAGATTTCTCTTAGCACAAGAAGGCTACAGCTATCTCAGAAACCTACCCAGGTAAAGTGAAACCTAATTAACACAATAGCTACAAAGAAAAATCAACATTAGGTTGCTGGAATGTAAAATAAGAAAATGAACGCTCAAGAGTAAAGGCCAGAGAATTTCCCTGGAAAGGGACAGAGTAAATAAGTTAGGCTTTGCAGGCTGTACTCAACTGTTTCTTTATCTTTTAAGAAAGAACATTCTCAGTCAGTAAGACTCAACTCTGTTGATACAGTAGTAAAAGTATTAGAAAACACATAAATGATGACTGTGTTCTAATATGACACCCTTATTTAGAAAGCTAGAAACAGACTGATTTGGTCGGCAGGTCAGTTTGCCAACTCCATTAGAGAAAAAATTTCATCATAACAACGATATATATCTAAAATCACAATAATATATAGATCAGCTAGTCTAAGCATTTATACAGTTCCTAGTTGATCAAAACAATTTTAAGCACAAACTATTTTAATGTTCAGCTCTGTCCTTTGAGCTACAAAATATTAGCCAAACTGGAAACAACTATGATATTAACACCTACAAGCAGTATTTATAATTGGAAAATGTAATTAGGTTCTGAGATACCCTTCTACAAGATTTTGCTATAGCAATACAAAAGGAGAAGAAAAATATTCCTACTCTTCAGAACTGAGTAAAAAGATGGAAATATACCATAAACATGAATGAGGTTGAACATTAAAAAAAAAAAAACTGCAGAATGTGCTCAAAATTGCACTATACCAATTACTAGCCAGCCACTACCTACCACCTTAAGAAAGTGAATTATATATTGTGATGTTTTACCAAAACCTGGGGCTTAAAGTATACCTATTATTGGAATGTCTAAAATCAAAAAACCTTGCAAGGGTGGGTACAGTGGAAAATGGCTCTATTCTCAGTTACTCAGAAGGCTGAGGCAAAAGGAATACTAAAGCCTAGGAATTTGGAGCCAGCATGGGCCCTAATATTGTGTATTTCTTATTTATTTATTTATTTATTTATTTATTTATTTATTTATTTATTTTAGTACTGGGGATCCAACACAGGGCTTTTGCACTAAGCTACAAGCCCAGTTCATGTTTTTGTTTTTAATTCTGAAACAGAGACTTGCTAAGTCACTAAGTTGCCCTGGTTAGGTACAGACTTGTGATCCTCCTGCCTCAGCCTCCCAGAGTGCTGGGGTTGGGAATGGGGGTTATTCACTGGTTATAGTGTTTGCCTAGAATGCACAAGGCCCTGTGTTCAACTCTCCAGTGACACATAAAAAAATCAGCAATGTGTGGTTGCATGTGTCTATAATCCAAGCATCTGGGAGGCTGAGGCAGAAGAACTGCTTTGAGTTGAGGCCAAGTTGGACTACACAGTGATTTCAGGGCCATTGTGCATACAGACAAACACCTACATCAAACAACAACAGAAGTAGAGTTCTGGGATTACAGGCCTGCACCACCAGGCCTAGCAATGTCTTGTTTTCAAATGGCATATTCCATTTTGGAAAACAGTTCAAGAGTTTCAGGTAAGATTAAATTTCTATCTACCATATGACATAGTAACTGCACTCTGAAGCAGCCAAGAGAAATAAAAATTTAGGTTTGCAAAGTTTGTACCAGCTTTGTTTATAATTATCATATTTACAAACAACCCTAACAAGAAGAATTATTAGCACTGATAATCTTTCCCAAAAGCACAAAATTTTTTTCTATGCAAGAAATTATATCTCCAACTTTCTACAAAAAGCATAAATTAATGTGGAGGGGAGGGTCTGAGAAAATAAAAAGAACATACATAAGAAGAGATTAAGTTACAGCAATACCTTTTTAAATGAAACAATCCATAATCATGCTCTGCAAGAAACATCATTGTTCTCACACATGTCAGTAAGCAGTTATAACTACTCTCAGGATTAGCTAATGTGGCCAACAGACAGTCACAGATTGAGGCCATCAATTCTTTGTTTGGTAGAGAATTGGAGAGCTGTTCCAGTTCAGAAATAGAACTTTCAGTAGAAGTTGGCAAAATAAGTGCAATATCCTGTGGGGGAGAGAGGGAGGAGGAAAAAAAAAGATTTCAAAATGATTATCACCATTGCAGAAGTACATATCAGTATTTAAGTAAAAATCATCTTATTAAAAGTATTATTGTAGTCTTATTTCCAAAATATTTAAATACATCAAGAACAAGGGAGTTATTTTGCTCTTTTATAGAAGTCAATATAAACACCTAAAGAAATAATTAAATGTTTTACAGTACCTTAACTTTATAATCATCATTTGAATAGCTGGGACTGGTGGCACATGCCTGTATCCCAGCCCTCAGGAGGCTGGCTGCCCTGTGTTCCGGGTCAGCCCAAGCTACACAGTGAGCTCAGGATCAGTGTAGACTACAAAGCAAGACTCCGTTTCAAAAACAAAACAAAACTAGACTAACGTTGTCATAAAGTTAACATAAAAATATTTTTCTTCTATAGTATACTTTGAGGGGGGTGCAGTGGACAGGGTTTCACTCTGCCATCTACCCTACTCTGGTCCTGAACTCACTCCACAGCCCATGCTACCCTTGACTCACAGCAATCCTCCTGCCTCAGCCTCTTGAGTGTTGGGATTACAGATATGTGCCATCACATCTAGCTTATGTGGTGCTGGGGAACTGAATTTATGTTATTCTTCTATTGCCAGGAAATTTCTGTTTTCAAAT
Organism: Ctenodactylus gundi; assembly: GCA_004027205.1. Classification (NCBI taxonomy): domain Eukaryota; kingdom Metazoa; phylum Chordata; class Mammalia; order Rodentia; family Ctenodactylidae; genus Ctenodactylus; species Ctenodactylus gundi. The sequence continues at coordinate 489,222 of PVKB01000347.1, forward strand.
GGTTAAATAGAAGACAGTTTAAGGGATTAGGGGTGGAGCTAAATGGTAGAGCACTTGCCCAGCATGCTCAAGACCACTGACAGAAAGAAAATACAAAGTATTTTTGGTAAGTTTTCCAGTAGTATGCAAGCCCACCTAACGTTACTAATAAAACCTAATACTCTATTTTTGGTGGGGGTGGGAACTAGGGATCATACCCAGTCCTTTCATACTGAACTACATCCCCAGTCTTTTTTATTTTGAGATGGGTCTTACTAAGCTGCCCAGGTTGGGCTTGAACTTGTGATCCTCCTGCTTCAGCCCCTACTTTTTATTGAAGTGAGTTAGATCAGTCTCTAGAGTGCTGGGATTACAGGTGTGCGCCACCACACCCGGTTTATGTGGTGCTGGGGAATCGAACTCGGGTACTTAGTGTTTTAACCACTGAGTCATACCTCCAGCCCCCCAGAAGTAAATCAGACTTTACAGGAGTATTTTTGGATACATTTCATCAAATTTCACTATTTCAACAAACTGAAAACAAGTATTTAAACACAGGGCTGGAGGAATGGCACAGCAGTTAAAGCACTTGCCCTGAGTCTGATTTCCCCAGCACCACATAAAGCCGGGTGTGGTGGAGCACACTTGTAATCCCAGCACTTGAGAAGGCATACATTCTTCACCTGACGTCTTAAAGGTAACCAAATTGGATTTTTGTCTTCCAATATGAATTTTCCTAGAAATATTTTACCTGAAAAGAGTATCTGACCATTAGTGTTCTGACAAGTTAAAATGCCATTGGGCATGGAACTCTCCAGAAATCACAATCACAATGGGCTTTAAAAGCTGAAACAATAATCATTATCTCATGAAACTGTTGTTACAAGATAGAAGTCATTAATAAAGACAGAAGAAAAAAACACTACAACTTTTATCCAACAGCTATAAAAAAAATAATAGTCTGGAACACACTACTAAAACTGTAGTAATTTTAAAATCAATGCCTTCCAAAGTTGTCCTAAGAACAGAACGTAGTATTAACTTAATAACAAAGCTATAAAATTCAAGAATGGGGGTCGGAGGAATGGCCCAGCAGTTATAGCGCTTGTCTTGCAAGCATAAGGCCCTGAGTTCGATTCCCCAGCACCACATAAAGCTGCGCATGGTGGCACATGCATGTAATCCCAGCACTCAGGAGGCTGAGGCAGGAGGATTGTCCTGAGTCCAAGGCCAACCTAGGCTACAAACTGAGTTCAGAACTGGCGAGACCCTGTTTCAAAAACAAACAAACAAACAAACAAACAAAAAAGACAAAGGGAAAAAATTGAAGAATGATTTGGTATATAATTTACTGGGAGAAAAATTACCACACTACACATTAGCCCATTCTACAAAATATTACTAGCACATAAAGCATTAAGCAAGTTCTAATCTTATATAGAAGAGAAAGTTCTTCAGAGAAACCCGTAAAATACTAATATTTGCCAGTCCTGGTGGTCCACATCTGTAATTCTAGTACTCTGGGAGGCTGAGGCAGGAGGATCACAAGTCCAAGCCCAAACTGGGCAATTCAGTAATTTAGTGAGACCCTGTCTCCTCTCCAAAATATAAAAGAGAGAGAGAGAGAGAGAGAGAGAGAGAGAGAGAAGCAGTGCTGAGGATGTCGTTTGGTACAAAGACCCCAGTTTTATAATCCCTAGTGCAAAAGAAAGACAGACAAACTGACTGGCCAATCCAAAGCAAGATTTTTAATGTTCCCTCACTTGATACATTTATCTAAACAAATGATTAATAAAATACTGGTGAGAGCTTTTTCTCACAGCCAAGACATATACCAAGGAAAACTTTAAAACATACACATGCACACACCCACAAACATACACAATGATTTTATAAGATAACTATAATTACCTGATCGCAGAGAGACTGCAAAATGGATGTAATATACTCAACACACTGTTGGCGAATGACACTATCTCCAGGAGATCGCACCAAAGCTAAAAGATCCTGAAATATCTCTGCGTATCTTTCGTCACCTTTAATAGTTCCATTAATTAGATGCAAAATAGCTAATTTACAAGCTTTGTGCGAAGCCAGAGCATCAAGAAGAGCAAGCAACCTGGTGGTCTGGCTAGTATACTGTTTTTCTTTATCTTCTGAAGTGCTGAAATAAAATCAATACATTTAGTAAACAAAATTCTTGACTTTAAAAAGGCAATATTTAACAAATACTTATTTTTGTATACATATTAACTTATGTAAATTTCACATAAAACATTTAATGCCTTGGAATAACGAAAAAATTCTGTAATTTTTTAACTGTAAAAGTTTATAAATTCAAGTTTTCAAAAATACTTTCTTAAGTCAGAGGACTTCACAGTGTACTTTTCATAAGCTCCAAATCAAGACATCCAAATTTATCATGTAGGTGAAATAAAACTTTCTAAATAAAAAAATTAACAGCTACAGAGTGAGATCCTGTCTCAAATAAAATTAATAATAATTCACATAAATGTCTAAGTATTTATACAGAAATGTGTGCTTGAGTATATTTACACATTTATGTGTCATCCAGGCATTCTAAACCTTGGTTTCTGAGCTTTAAGTGAAAAATGTGTATCTGTGTCAAGAACAATTTGAAAAAAATTCTTAATCTAAAATGAAAATACCTTTGCAAGTCTTCTACAATCAAATCCAACACAGTTCTCATAATCAGAAGTGCAGTTGGTGAGGCAAGGTCACACAATTGAACACAAATACGCCGTAACATATGCTGAATGGGCTGGCAGGTTGTGCCAGAGAAAGAGCGAACTATTTCTTGGAGCAACTTTGCTTGAACATGAAGGTGCATGCTCCACAATTTTCGGGTGTTGAGTGCCACTGATATATCATGTGGCTCAATAACCTGTTAAAAAAGTATAATGTGTATGTACGTAGATTTTTAATATTTATTTACAGTCACAAAACTTCTCAGGAAGAACTGTTATAACATAGTTACTGTATGCTTAAAACATTTAATTTTCTATTATACAGTTCAACATTTGCCTAAATTCAATGAGGCTAAAAATCTTATTGTTCTCAGGTTAGCAGTCAGTTGAGTCGAGTCCACAGGTGAAGCAACTTACTTACTGGAAAATACTAGCACATAATAAAGAAAGAGAAAAGATTTAAAATAACAGAAAAATTTAAGTACAAGTATACATAACAACATAATAAAATTCACCTTAACAAAAATTTATTTTAAATGGTACCACCGTATTTCCTCAATAACCAACTCGTTTCAGTTTTATCTCACCCTCATCTGGTTAGTCTTTTTGGTGGAGAAGGATGAGGGTTTCTGCTTTTAAGAAAATCACTGGCATAATTAATAGTTACTGCAGTCATTCATAAGATGCATGTTATATGGAAGTGATACCTGAGTTGTTTGCATGGGCAAAGGGAGAGGCAGCAGCTCTGAAAGGAGTATGAGTCCAGAAAAAAATCCTTCGGGAACCTTCATGATCGAAGAAAGAACTTCTTTTAACATTAAAGACCAAGTATTATTGGCCAGAGTCTCTTCTGAGATTGTGAGTTTCTCATTAACTCCTTGTGTAAAAGTCAGTAAAATATCAATGATATCATTCTGAATTTTCTGCTCATCACTGTCCAAACGACCTGAGAGGGGGATAGAGCACAGGAGCATGTGTAAAGTCACAAGTGCTGAAGGAACACGCATGTCTTTAAACTCAAAGGAGCCGCCTCTCAGGAGTTCCGTTAGCATGGTCTTAAGAAGGGTGAGTGTGCAGCGAGCCATTGAAACAGTAGTAACTCTGTGAAGGGTAGTCCCCATGTTGACATGGAGCCTCCAAGGCTGGGTCAAAATACTGTTCAATTTTTGTAGAACCCGAATAAAGGTGTCCATTCCTTCAGCAGAAAAAAGCTGAATAACAGCAAGATTCCATTTCAGATCCTTCTGTTGACCTTTATATAGGATAAGAAGGAAAAGAACAAAACTAATTATTTGTATGTTAATAATCCAGTAACAATCTTGAATGTTTAATAAAAGATAATTTATACTAGGCTTAAAGAACAGTAGTTTTTAACAGTCTCATTACCTTCAACAGGAGGTGGTGGGCATGCCACATTACAGAGAACACGTAAGGCAGTGGTAAGACCAACTCCTTCTGCAGTCATCAAGTTATCAATATTCTTTAAAAATAAAAATGAACAGAATTTAATTTCTTGGTAGCCATTACATTAAGAGAAAACTCTAGACATGGCATTAAAAAAAATGAGCCTTCCGTGGTAGGGTATGTACAAGGCCCTGGGTTCAATCTGGAAGGAAGGAAAGAAGAAAGATAGGGAGGAAGGGAGGGAGGAAGGAAGGCAGTGAGGGAGGGAGAAAGGGAATGAAGGAAGGAAAACAATGAGCTTTAAGTACATATAACATTTTATAGGGACTGGAGGAATGGCACAGCGGTTAAAACACTTGCCTAGCAAGCATAAGACCCTGAGTTCGAGTCCCCAGCACCACATAAGCTGGGTGTGGTGGTGCACGCCTGTATCCCAGCACTCAGGAGGTTGAAGCAGCAAGATTGCCTTGAGTCCAAGGCCAGTCTGGTCTACACCAGTGAGTACAGGACCAGCCTGGGCTACATAGTAAGAGTCTGCCTCAAGAAAAACAAAAATACTTTTAGTATATTTAAAACAAGGCACTACAGCTAAAGAAGTTTATTAAAAGTATTTTATTTTTAGGATGTGCTGTACTATGTACAAAGTTATGTAAAAAGAATTTACTTAATTAACTTACATATTTATTTAAAGTACTAAAACCAAGCTAATGCATAAGAATCTCTGTAATAAGTTTAAATTCTTTCTGTATTTCCATTTTAAACATTTCTCCCTAAAAAGGAATGACGACTCTGGTATTTTATTTCTTTTCTTTCTTTTTTTTTTTATTGAAATAGGTAGGGTCTCACTGTGCAGTTCAGGCTAAGTCCAGAACTAAATATATAACTCAAGCTGGCCTTGAACACAGCAATATTCCTGTCTCAGCTTCCCAAGTTCGTGGATTACAGGAATGTGCAACACATACCCAGTTTATGTGGTTCAGGTGCTGGAGAATTGAAGCCAGGGCCTAGAGCTTGTGAAGCAAGCACTTTTACTGCTGAACCAGGTTCCAGTCCCGACTCTGTATTTTAATAACTCCAAGGTACTGACCTCTTTCCTCTTTATTTATTTATTTATTTATTTATTTATTTTAATTTTTTGAGACAGGGTCTCGCTCTGCAGTCCAGTCTGGTCCTGAACTCACTATGGAGTCCAGGCTTGGCTCAAATGTACAGCAATCCTCCTGCCTCAGCCTTCTGACTGCTGGGATTAAAGACATGCACCACTACACTCAGTTAATGGGGAACTGTGGGATCGAACTCGGGGCCTCGCAAGCGGTTTAACCATTGTGCCATTCCTCCAGCCCCGAAACTCTTTTCAAAATGAGGATGCAACATGGAATGCTTTTGGATTACAATGACAGACTTTAAAATGGCTACAGGAAAAGAAGTCATCATGTCTTTGCACCTGCCTATGCTGTTTCCTGATAGCAAATAGTTACATTTATGTTTTCATAGCTTCTCTACACTAGTATTATAAAAGGCCAAAAAAATGGGGGAAAACATTTTTAAAAAGTTCCTATTCCAGGCAAAAGCAAGATGATGAAAGAATGTCACCGTTCAGACAGTGCAGTCAGACACACACGCTGTGGCGCCACTGTGGCTCTTAACCCTACCCCTTCAGAAGTCAACCTGTGGCAAAAGTGGCTACCCTGCTAAGTGCCAGAGAAAGGATAACTGGAGTGCCAAGGATAAGGACAAAATACCACGGGAACTGGTCTAATGAGACACTAAAAAATCATATAAAGACAAAACACCGCAAGAACTGGTTGAATGAGACACTTAAAAATCGTATACTGGAGATTCCGGCATGGATTATGTGAAGGAACAACACCTAAACCCAAAAGAGCAGCTTTTGCAGCATCCAGTTCATCGTTGAGTATTTCAATAATCAGTCACACTAAATGTCGTGATTTTAAAAGAAAAAAAAATCCTATTCCAACCTCCAAGTCTCAGAAGTATAAACTTGAAAATTCTTCTTCATATGTTTCCTGCTTTAAATGATCTTTTCCTCTTTTTTCTTAAAATTCTAAAACTCACACAAGGCTATAGGGAGCCAAAAAGTAAAGTTTCAGTCTTGGATCAACTTGGGTTTAGAGCTATGTACAACAATCATAATTACTATATATTTGTGTTAACATATATATATATATATATATATGTAATTTTTGAGTGGTGATGGTACTGAGGATTAAGCCCAGGTCCTTCACAATGAGTTACATCCCCAGTCCATTTTTCATTCTGATTCTAAGATAGGGTCTCACTAGGTCACTAATTTGCCCAGGCTGGGCTAGAACTTGCAATTCTCTTGCCTCAGCCTTCCAAGGTACTGACTGCACTACTGGGTCAGGTTTTCAAAATATTTAATTACAGCATGCAATTCAAATTTTTAAAACTATTGTTTCTTACTAGTTAAAAACTATTATTCAAACCATTCTATGTTTACTGGACGTCCTGTTAGTACTCACTCTATCATACCTAAGTATCCAAGCTGCATGAAAATCTATGTTTAGAGGACATCAACTGTGCTTCTCCTCAAGAGAGGACAATACAATGAAAAGCTCCAGATAGTACTTGCAGCAAAGAGTCAAAACACAGAAAAGCATGATGGCATCATGGAAGGTAAAAATACTCTTAAGAGAAGCACAGTCAAAAAGAGAAAACAAGGGCAGAAGCACTAGTGAAGAAAAATCTAAAGCAGATAAACCCCAAAAATATGTGCTGATCAGAACATCAACATATGAAACAATATACATAAACTAGTAATACACACTACAATTCCAAGACCAAGAGACTCATGCATGCCAGCTCATGCTCATTCTCTCTCCCTCTCTTTCTCTTTTCCCCACTTTCTCAGAGCTCAGCAGCTAGTGAGATCATTAAAAGTTCACACTTCTCTTCCAGCTTGAAACCTACGTAACTGAGTGCCCTCGGCCCTTACTCCTACATTACACACTGGACCAACCGTGAAGCAAAGAAAAACAAAAACAGCAATAGAAAACTAACTTCTAAGACTGACAATACAATGCTTTTATCATTATGAATTACTTGAATTTTATTTGAATTTTTCAAAAATATTATGAACTATATAGATTTTATGAATTTCAACTTTTATTATTTCAACTACCGACACAACTATCCCAAATTAACAGAGAACTATAATATCCATTATCATTAATTTAACAGTTATATGTCCCATTATTCCAGCATTTAATTTTATCTATACAACTGTTCTAATAAATTATCAATATATTTTATCACAATTTTTCATAATGAAGAACTTTTAAGTTTTTTCTTACCTGTTTAATATATTCAATTAGGCTTGGGATGCAGTTAATTTCAAATCTGAGGTTTTTCAGAGGTTCAAGCCATTTGCCAAGCTCTAAAAAAAAAAAAGAATCTGTAATACTTAAATTCAAAAACTGTTACAATAAAGAAAAATATTTTAACAAAAATAGGATCAGATCTGTATTGATTTCAATATCTAAATCTCATACAGAGATGAACATGGGTTTAATTTATTAAAGCAAAGTTTAAAATTAAACAGAAATGCAGACCTACTATACTCGTTCAAAAATAAGAAGTGGCTACTCTTTGTTAGCTTATTTCTGAAACCTTAATGGTGGAAGTGCTTAAACAGGCTACATAATAAAAATGTATTTTCTGCAATAATCAGTTTATAACACTAAAAAAAGATGTATAGAGTAGCCTGCTTACAAACTAATATACTGCTCAATATACTAAAAAAAAAGTATAAATAAAACTTTCTTATTTCTAACAGGATCAAATCTACAGGCAAATATTTGCTGAGACCCTCTTTCCTTAACATCAAAGTTTAATTTTGTCAATTCATTTTCTTTTTTTAAGACAGGGTCTCACTCTTTAGCCCGGACTAGTTCTGAACACACTATGGAGCCCAGGCTGGCCTTGGACTCACAGCATTCCTTTTGCCTGAGCCTCCAGAGTGCTGGGATTACAGGCGTGCGTCACCACACCCAGCTTATGTGGTGCTGAGGAATCAAACTGTGCTCATGCTAGGCAAGTGCTTTAATGGCTATGCCATTTCTCCAACCCCTAATTTTGTTAATTTCTTAATTTGCCTTTATAAAATTAAAATTACTATCACACTATGAGTAAACTTCGATTATTAAAAAGCCATGACATATAACATTTATTGTAACTAGGACAAAAATCTCAAAGAAGTTAACACTGTATAACTCTACACTATTTCCAAAAGCAAAATTATTTCTGGTTTTGTTTTAGGTGTTCTTTTTTTTTTTTTTTTTTTTTTGAGACAGGCTCTCGCTATGAAGCGTAGGACTGACCTCAAACTAGTGATTGTCCTGTTTGAGCCTCCAGAGTGCTGGGAGTACAAGTATACATAACATTCACCTCCAAAAATGTTTTTACAGATGCACCTTGAGACTATTATACTCAGCGAAATGAATGGGACCCAGATAGTTACATATCATATGGTTTCTCTAATATGAGAAAACCAAACCATAAATAATGTAAGACAGAGAAGAAAGTAAGAAGGTGGACTTGGTAGAGAGAAGGGGAAAGGGGGTGTGAGAGGGCGGAAAGAAGAAAGGAAGGTGATATGTTAAAAAGAGAGAACCAAATGGGGGTGACAGTGGGAATTAGGGGGGAGGGGGAAGCTGTGGGAAGATCAAAATGAGAGGAGGGGAAGACTGTAATTTTGTCGCAATATATATGTGCACAAAATACTCAAGGTTAATGTAAACATTATGTATCACATATATATATAAAACAATAAAATGGGGAGAAACCCACAAGCCATGGAGCAAAGATGTATAAAACCAACTCCATAAAAGTCAAAAACAATTTTCTTGGGGAAAAAATAAACCAAGTAAAAATATTTGCAACTTGGGGAAAAAAATGTTTTTAGAAAAATATTCCAAAATAAAAAAGTGATAACACCAGTGTCAGGCATTTTATAGGTATAATTACAGAAAAAAATGTAAGTCATCTCTCTCCTTGGTTCTATTCTACCCCATAAAGGTTACAAACACCTTAATACATTCCCAGGATGGGTGAATGGATGGATGGATGGTGGGGGTGGGTGGGTGGAGGGGTGTGTGTGTGTGGGTGTGTGTGTGTGTGTGTGTGTCTGTGTGTCTGTGTGTGTCTGTGTGTGTCTGTGTGTGTCTGTGTGTGTCTGTGTCTGTCTCTGTGTCTGTGTGTGTCTTGAGACAGTCACACCATGTAGTCCAGGATGGCCTTGAACTCACAATCCTCTTGCCACAATCTGCCCAGTAACTGGGATTACATATGTGCATCACTATGCCTGACTTTTTGTCCACATTTCAATTAACTCACGAACAAAGAATATATAGCTCAAATGAGAATTATAAAGAATAAAAGAAATACCAATGTACCTATTACCCGGAAAAATATAATAAAGCATTAATAATGTCTCTGAAGACATCATGTGCTCTACTATGCACAGAGCATACTCTAGGATAAAATCTATGCAGTGGAAAGTCGACTTTACTGCCAGGTTTAACTGGAGTTATCTCAACGCATAAAACTCGGGATTAAAAGAAAAAGAAGTCACTGCTATTTTAAAGCATTTTATAATATTTACTCAATACTATCAAATTTTCTACTTATTAACAGCACATGTTGTTAAAGTTAAAATCTGTGACTATCTTAAACTTGTTAAAACTGCCTATATGAAGCTTGCCATAAACTTAATTCAATAAATATTTATACAATTTAAAAATAAAGTTCATAATCATTATCAGTCATTTTTGAGGATAATAGAAATAGGTGATTAGGGGGATTTTGTTTGTTTTTTTTGAGACAGGGTCTTGCTACGTAACCCAGGCTGGTTCTGAACTCACTATGTAGTCCAGGCTAGCTGTGGCTATCTTCCTGTCTCAGCCTCCTGAGTGCTGGGATTACAGGCAGGTACCACCATGCCCAGCTTTCAAAAACAGGTATCTAAGTTATACTTGGAATAGCACTGTACTTAGAATTTTATACAAAAATATGAATTATGCTTGTATGATTATGTGTGCGCGCACACACACACACAATGCAAACATATGCTGAAGCAAAACTATAACAAACACAGAACTTTTGATTTCTTTATAGTACCTCTTCCATTTCGACTAAAAGTTTTATTTCTTTATGTATAGACAGGGTCTCTCTCTGCAGTCCAGGATGGTTCTAAACTCTCTATGTAGCCCAGGCTGGCCAAGAACTCATGGCAATCCTCTTGAAAGCTGGGATTACATGTGTGCATGACCTGGCCCAGCTACTACATCATGCTAGCGGATCTAAGATGGCGCCTCATGCTTCCTAGGCATTACTGGGTTATGCTCTCAGCCACTAGAAATTTTAAATACCAATTTTTGTGACTTTCCAAAAGAAGGTACTTTGAAATCTTTTTCATTTACATACTAAAATATTTTTATCGAACACTTAGTTTTATATGCTGCCTTCATAAAAGTGATTTAAGAAATTAAAATAGTACTGAGATATGATAAAACACTGACTTTTCTTCTCATGTATCACAAACACTTACAGTAACTTCAGATACCATACCTTGCAACTTAGCATTATTTTCATCTGCTTTACAAAGCTTCAAGAGGGATGCTGCATGCTGTTCTAGCATTTGGACATCACTGGAAGACTGAACCACCACCAAAATAAGTATGCATGCATAATTATAAGCTACTGACTTCTTAGACTTGGAATCACTGAAACAGAATAAGGTTTTTGAGTTTGGGGTACAAAAACAATTTTCAAGGAAAATTTTTGAACATTATTTTACGTTTAGTTTTAAAGAGACCAAGAAAATTTAAAATGAAACATAACTAACTTCTTTAAGACAAGAAATCAGATTTCACAGTTTATACCAAATTCACTTCAAAACATTGCTTAACAGTACAGTCATTCCTCAGTATCCATGGAGTAAAACCAAAATCCATGGGAGTTGTTTGAAGTTCATGTCCCTTAATAAACTAGCAAAATATCTGCATATAATCTATGTACATCCATTCTTACATTTTAAATCATCTCTATATTACTTATAATTTCTCATATGAAATGCCTACAAATTGAGATTTATATTGCTCAAATGACAAGATTAATAAATTAATTTTTTCCTGAATATTTTCATTCACAATTGGCTGAATCTGAGAACTGCTCACAAAATATAAAATATTAACAAACGTTACAATAGAAAGTAAAATCCCATTAAAGAACAATAAAATCACCAACATATTTCATTAACAATAAAATATTAGGACGCATACTTCACCAATCTCCTTTAAAATTTCCGTCCAATCTAGATATAATTGTGGTCATCTGTCACCATCAGGCAGTCTCCCAATAAAGAACCATTAGGATATAACTAGGCACAGAAGGCAGTCATTTGCCTCCATAGGCTCCCAAAGGAGAACTTGTCACCCAAGGATTTATACAGAGCCCCGGTGCAAAGGAAGTTATCTGGATGCTAAGGTTTTGAGTGATCTGAGCTAGAAAGAAAGCATGTCTCCCTTGTGATACACTAAAGCCCTCTGCCCTGATAGCTCTTCAAAACCATTATTCTCAAGCCAGGCACAGTGGCACTCGAGAGTCTGAGGCATGAAGATTGCCCTGAATGAGGTCAGCCTGAACATAGTGAGTACAAGACCAGCCAGGACTATAGCGAGATCTTGTCTCAAAAAAAAAAGGGTAAAAACCCTATTATTCTCAATTCTCCCCATAAATCAAAGCAATTCTGAAACATGAGCATCGTAACAGTACTATACTCCTTGACCTTAGGATTCCCCATCACACTCATCAGCAGAGGCACTATATAGTAGCAGTCTCTGACAACAACATGACGTAAATGAAAGAAGCTACTAAAAAGACAACTGCTCTGCTTCACAGCTTGTCTTTTAGAGACAACTTCACCCCAATTCTTAAAGAACAAGTTACCTGTCATGTCAAAAAATAAAGTTTTGGTTTTCAAAGAAACATTTTCTTAAAAGAAACTAGTCCATGCATGATCTAGTTTTCTAACATAGTTGAAAGTTTAAAAGTAGAAAATTACCCTAAGGCTTCCTTGGAATAGTATTCCATTAGAGTAATGAGACTTTGAAGATTTTTCTCAAGACTGAAAACATGGCCCACAGCTGATCTTCCAACAGGATTAAAAGTAATCAAATAAAGATTGTGAAGGGTTCCCAAAAGATCTGAATGATCAGTTTCTTCACTGACTGTACAACGCTGAAAGTGACTGAACAACTCTGTAATACACTGCAGTGTCTGAGTTGAGTCCTGTAGCCACAGGGCAAATGCATCATCAATAATACCATCAGACTGGAGACCTTCATCTTCATCTTGATCATAAAGATGACAAAGAGCTCGGATCAACAAATTTGTTGCTTCGTATTCCGACATAAAAAAAAGAAGACCCTTCTGAGACTGTGCGAGAAACTTTAAAACATCTTTTGTGGCTTGCAGCACACCAGGATGAGCACTTGTTACTGGAATTGACAGAAGCAAGGTAACCAGCTCCAAGAAGTGATGACTGTGAAGATACCTGCAGAAGGGTGATACTGTATCAAGTAAATGCAAAGCAGTCTTCATTTACTCAACATTCACTAGGCAGGGCAAAAGTAAAAATCTTAATGGCCTTAATTCTTACCCTCAAACACATTATTACTTCTTAACTACAAAAATAGTAGTAGTGATAATAGCAATAATAATAATAATAATAATGTGCAACTTTACTCTCCATTAAGCCAAATTAGGGCTGGAGGAATGGCTCTGCAGTTAAAGCACTCAGGCCACTCAGGCCACTCAGGAGGCTGAGGCAGGAGGATTGCCTTGAGCTCAAGGCCAGCCTGGACTCAACAGTGAGTTCAGGATTAGCTTGGGCTACAAGAGTAAGACTTTGTCTCACCAAAAAAAGTAAAAATAAAAAAAAAAGAAGAAAAAAAGAAATGTATCTTTAATGATAAAATAAATAAAAGTTATTTGAAAGTCTGACTCTTAAATTTTTAATTACTGCAAATGGTGACACAAAAAGCTTCTATAAACACCTGTCAAAATATTACTACAAGAGTGGGAAAGTCCTTGTCACCTTGACAAGATACGCAGGTGCACTAAATGCTCAACTTCATTGTAAACCTTAAATTTTGTGCTTATACATATCAATAAAATGGGAGAAAAATATAATTACAAAGTACAAGACATCCCAAAGATTACTATATATAAAATTTTTAAGACATAAAATATAAAAATTATATGCTCAGCATTAACTTGTCATAATATCTGAAATAGAATGAATGCCATGAGAAAAATTATGTAAGTATTAAATTTAATGGACAGTGTCCCAAAAATCACTAGGGGAAAAAAGAGCAAACTTTTGAGATACAAGGTAGGTTAAAGGCAAGAATTTAATTTTATAAAAAGCAAAAAATAAAGCCAGGCATGGTGGCACACATGTGTAATCCCAGCACTTGGAAGCTTAAGGCAGGAGGATTACTGTGCATTTGAGGCCACCCTGGGCTACACAGTGAGTGTGAGTTCAGTATCGGCCTGGACTACAGAGTGAAATCTTGTCTCAAAATAAAAATAAATACATAAATAAACAATAAAAAGAAAGAGCAAGAGCTGACCCTTCATCCTTCAATGCTATAATTCTATTACTGCTTAAACTTAGGATTCTATGATAGGATAGTCACATCATGATATTCATGGTTCTCATGGCAATACTTCCTAATCAGCACCACCCAGAGACTGCTTGCTATAAACCCAAACAGAATTCTCCAGGAGATAAAACTTGAGAATTACTCTAAATACATCTTTAACTACTTTATGGACTGTTTAGAAAATAGTTAATACAGTAGACCTCAGACTTAGCCTTACATGGGTCTTCCTGCAAGGTTGGAAACTTGGATTTATGGGAGGATCTCATGCCTGCAAATGTTAAGAATAGCTCACTGAGCCTAAGTTAATTCTGCAAACAATATGGTGTATGTTAAAGATCTGGTTTCCTTCTGGAAGTCTAGAATTCTGGTATGTCATAAGCAGTTAACAACTACACGACTATCCCCCCAATAAAAACCCTGGGAGCCCAAGTTTAATTTGAATATAATCATCCCATATTATCCACATATAACAAAATAGCTTAATATAGCCTATAAACATGTACAATTATTATTTGTCAATTAAAAACAAAATCTTTTTTTAAAAACCCAGGCATAAATTTCAAGAGACCACTAACATTTCACACATGTTGTCACAACTTGTTGTTAGAGAAATTAACCATGTCCAGTATGACTTTCATTGAGAATTCAGGAAGTTTGTAAATGATTTCCTCAGTCTGGTTGTTTTACCTCATTCTTTTGCAGATGACACTTTGGACCCTTGTTCACAAACACACAAATATTGCTATTTATTGCCTATCATTTATGTTCCTAATTCTGCTTCAAATACTAACACAATACAGACTCATTCACAGGAGTGTATTTCTATTTTTCACTACTATCTATTTTGAAATACCAAGTATCCTTATACAGAATATGTATATCTACAAACAAAAACCAAAACCACCACATAAAACGACTCAGGAAAAGTATTTCCCAAAAAACAAAAGTCTTACCTAAAGAGCACAGGGTATGGATCATCTCTCTCTGGAGGTCCGGTAATTCGTGCCATCGTCGGGAAAGACTTTACAGGAGGCTGGATCATTGTATGAGGTGCAGTTTCCATTAAATGAAAAATTTCTTCCAGGAGATTAATAAGTCTTTCTATTTCTCCTTCAGTTATGTTTGAAGATTCCAAAAGATCCAAGTCCATAGAAGAGTCTACTTCATTTTCATATTCTGAGTTTGCTCTCTCAAGTCCAGCATCTGTATCATGATCTGCTTCACTGTGGTTAGGAACAGATGAAGTCTTTTCTGCTAAATGGTCACCAAGTCTTTTAATCTCTGACAATATTTCATAGAAATGGCATTTTTGAAGAATAGCGGAAGCAGCAGTGACAACTCTCACACTCTGATCTGAAAGTATAAGCTCCAAAAGCTTCTGATAGCCACTTTTTTCACTGTGCCTACTTCTTAAAAAAGCTTCCATTCCCTCCGTCATATTAATAACACTATCCAAAGCTTTAAAAGCATTCAACTTAAGGGAAGACGAGACATGATCAGCAAACAGGAGTTCAAATAACCTATCAATCACTCCTGCTTGTAGCAGTCCCGTGACTCCACGAGAGCCACACTCTGCTAGCGAGGACACTAATTTGGTCCCAGCTTTGAGCTGTCGGACATTTAAGGCAATGGTTTGGCGAAAGGCTACTTGTAAATTTAAAGCTTGCGTTGTCCAGTCTACCAACTGGCCAAGAGAATCTTGTTTGGTGTTTTTTAATTGCAAATAGCTTAATCCTTTTATTATTAAACTTGGAATTTCCTCTAATGCTGTTACCCATTTTGCACCTCTATCTTCCCGATATAAATCTAACAGTTCAGTTAGCTTCACTGAGGCTTCTATGGCCCCTGAATTTTCTTTATCTGGACCTTGGTCCTTCATTCTACTGATCTCAATTTCAAAAGTAGTCTTGTATGGACAGCTGAAGTATAAAAGCGGAACTAACTCCCTATCATACGGATCATACGTCATGGGAGGAACAGAAGCCAAGTCTTCAGCAGTGTACTCAACATCAAAGTTTGGGTACTTAAAGGTTTCACGCTCCAAGTCAGCAATTCCATCTTCATCACTGGAAATCTGCTCATAGCCATCATCCCCTGAAAATTAGTTTAAACAAATATTTAAGTACTACATCATTGGCATTTCTTGCACAAAGGCTGGTTGATTAAAAGAAAGTATTTACTATAGCAAGCATTAAGAACAATCTCTTAAAACTAACCTCTGCCTATAATCCTATCAATAAATGCCAACATTTTATAATTTCTGATAGAACAATTATGGCCAGACTTTGCTAAGCAAATTATTCTATGAACTTATTCAGCTTTAAAACTAATTAACTTAGCCAGGTGTGGTGGTACACACCTGTAATCCCAGCACTCAGGAAGCTGAGGCAGGAGGATTGCTCTGAGTTCAAGGCCAGCCTGGACTACATAGTGAGGTCAGGACAAGGCTGGACTACAGAGCAAGACCCTATCTCCAAAATAAAAAACAAAACAAAACAAAACAAAACAAAAAAACCTAACTAACTTTCCCTCTCAGAAATAAAATTAGAAATGCTTTAAAATAACATAAACACCAATCTTAGGAGGAAAGGAATTAAGCTTACCCTTAAGATGTAAAACAAAAATGTGGTTGCTAAAGATTATTAAAATTAAATAAGAATTAAAACCATAAATACAAGATTAAGTACAATATTTTCAGAAAAAAACTGTAGGATTTTAACAAGTTAATGATGCACCTCAAGGTTCTAGAGAAACAAGAACAATGTAAGTAAAAAAGTAGTAGAAGAAAGGAAATTATAAAGAGTATATCTGAATCAAACTAATGAAGTTGAAACCAAAAATAAATAAAAAAGATTAATGAATCAAAGATCTGGTTCTTTGAAAGATTAAACAAAATTGACAAACCTCTAGCTAAACTCACCAAAAGAAGAAAAAACACACATTAATTAGCAATGAAAAAGGTGAAATTACAAAAGACTCTGCAGAAATTCAGAATATTTTAAGAAATTATTTTAAGCACCTATATTACAAGTTAGAAAATTGGGAAGAAATGGATGACTTCCTAGACACATACAAAATACCAAAACTAAGTGAAGACATAAAAACCTTGAATAGCCCCATCACACACACAGAAATTGAACCAGTAATAAAGTCCTCACCTACAAAGAAAAGTCCAAGACCAAAAGGATATACCAGAGAATTTTTTTCAGTACTTCAGGGAAGAACTACCTCCAATTCTTCACACACTGTTCCATGCAGATGAAAGAGAAGGAACACTACCAAACTTATTTCTGGAGGCTAGCATCATCCTAGTCACAAAACCAGGCAAAGACTTAACCAGGAAGGAAAATTATATACCAATCTCCTTAATGAATATAGATGTAAAAATACTCAATAAGATTCTGGCAAATAGAATCCAGCAAGTAATCAGAAATATCATACACCATGATCAACTGGGTTTCATTCCTGGGATGGAAGGCTGGTTCAACACACATAATCAATCACATCAACAAAAGCAAAAACAAAAACTACATGATCATCTCAATTGATGCAGAAAAGGCCTTTAAAAAAATCCAACACCTTTCATGATAAAAACTCTGAGAAAAATAGGTATAGAAGGACCTTACCTCAAACTGATGGAAGCCATATATGGAAAACATACTGCAAATGTCATAGTAAATGGAGAGAAATTGAAAGCATTTCCTCTTAATTCAGTAATGTGACAAGGCTGTCCACTCTCACCACTCTTATTCAACATAGACCTTGAAACACTTGCCGTAGCAATCAGGCAAGAAAGTGAAATAAAGGGAATATGTATTAGAAAGGAGGAAGTCAAACAATTCTTATTGGCAGATAATATGATTATCTACATAGAAGACCCCAAAAACTCCACTTTGAAACTCTTAGAAATAATAAATAAATGTAGCCACAAAATCAATGCTAAAAAATCAACAGTATTTCTCTACACCAAAAACGTACTGAGAAAGAACTCTGAAGAACAATTTCATTCTCGATAGTCCAGCAAAAAATTAAACACTTAGGACTAACCTAACCAAGGAAGTGCAGGACCTATATAAATAAAACTATATTACAGTGAAGAAAGAAGTTGTGGAAGACATTAGAAAAAGGAAAGACATCACCTGTTCTTGGACAGGCAGAATCAATATAGTCAAAATGACTAAACTGCCAAAACTGACATACAGATCCAATGTAATTCCTATCAAAATACCAACAATTTTTTACACAGAACTTAAAAAAAATACCTAAATTCATATGGAACCAAAGGAGACCTAGAATAATCAAAGCAATCTTAAGTAACAAGACTAAGGCAGGAGGCATTAAGATTCCAGACATCAAGTTACACTACAAAGCAACAGTTACAAAAATAACTACATGGTACTGGCACAAAAACAGACAGGTACACCAGTGGAACAGAAATGAGGATGTAGAAACAAATTCAAGCACCCTCAGCTACTTGATCTTTGATAAAGGAGTCAAAAGCATACACTAGAAAAAGGATAGCCTCTTCAATAAATGGTGCTGGGAAAATTGGATATCCACATGCAGAAATAAGAATCTAGACACATACCTGTCACCATGCATGAAAATTTAAATCAAAGTGGATCAAAGGCTTAGACATTAAGACTGAAACATTGAACCTCCTGATAGACAAATCAGGCAAATATCTAAAAGATACAGATGTAGGTTAGGACTTCAAGACACTAAAAACAAACAAACAAAAAAAGCCCCGGAATTAACAAATGGGATTATGTCAAATTAAAAAGTTTCTGCATAACAAAGGAAATTAACAACAGTGTAAAAAGAGAACCTACAGAATGGGAAAAAATATTCACCACCAATACCTCAGATAGGAGGATCATTACCAGAATACAGAGGGAGCTGAAGGAAGCCCCTTAAAATCAAAGATCTGATTGAAAAATGGGCAAAAGAAGTAAATAGGCAGTTCCCAGATGAAGAAGTTCAAATGGTCAATAAATACATGAAAAGATGTTCAACATCCGTAGCCATTACAGAAATGCAAATCAAAACAATCACTAAGATACCATCTAACTCCAGAGAGAGAATGGCGTATATCAAGAACACAACAGCAATCAGTGCTGGTGAGGCTGTGGGGAGAAAGGAACACTCGTTCACTGGTGGTGGGAAGGCAAACTGGAACAATCACTGGAAAGCAATCTGGAAGTCTCTCAAAAGCTTGGAAATAAATATCCCATTTGATCAAGCGGTACCTTTTCTGAGAATTTTCCCAAAGAGTTAAAAACAACATGTAACAGAGATTCATGTATACCCATGTTCATAGCAGCATAATTAACAAGAGCTAAAATGTGAAAGACAGCAAAATATCCATCAAAAGACTAATGGATACATGAATTGCAGTATTTATAAACATTGGAATACTACTCATCTTTAAAGACAGATAGGTTGGAGGCTTTTGTAGGTAAATGGATGTAACTTGAGACCATCATGCTCAGTGAAGTGAGTCAGAAGGAGAAGGTTAAATATTGAATGGTTTTTCTAATACAAGAAACCAAGATCACAATTATTTCACTGAACTAACTGAGGGGAACAATGGGAATTGGGGGAGAGAGGGAGGGTCAAAAGGAGAGAGGGGAAGGATTTATAATTCTGCCACAATATGTATATGCACAAAATACTCAAGATCAATGTAAACAGTATGTATTGCACCTATATATATCAATAAAATGGGGGGAAAATGTAGGTTTTGTTCTTATTTCATACTTCACAACTTTTACTTCTCTGCATTTACATATCACAGTTTCCTAGGTCTGTGCTACATTTTCACACACACAAAAAAAACGCTCATTTAAAATGTTCACTTTTACCGAGGCAGAGCTTTCTTACCATAACACATGTGCAGCTTTTTCATCTATGTCAATTAAAACAAAATTAAAAGCAGAAAACTTGTTGGTTTTACTTTTCAGCACTACCATGGCTGAGCAATAACGGCCTAAGTAAAAAAGAAAAGTTGCCAGAGAATTCCTCTAACCTTCTTGTTATTCCTTTGCTTAACCTTATCAATATACCCAACCTGAAAAGAACAAAGTCTAAAAGGGTCTGACACTAAGATAAGCCACTTTCACTGCCAAATTATCTGAAGAAAACTTCCTAGATCATAGAAGCATTTGGTAATCTGGGAATGGAGGAAGCTAAGAAAGGAATCATTCAATAATTTCATTCAGCTGGGCACGGTGGCGCATACATGCTGATCCCAGCACTCAGGAGGATGAGACAGAAAGATTGCTATTAGTTGGAGCACAGCCTGGACTACAGAGACAGACCCTGTCTCAAAAAACAACAACAAAAAACTCTTATTCAGGCATGTCCATTCTGTGGCTCTTTGGGGTTTTTCTGCTTTTTCTAGGATACAGAGCAACTGTCTTGGGCCACATATTAAATATATAAAATGGCTAGATTACATTAAGTACTAAAATTACCAATTTATTTTTTCAATTTGCATAACATTGTTTAAATCAAAGACAAAAAATGGCAGGCCTCAGGTACTCCACCTGAAATGTTTATGTACTTGATAGAAGGGTCGATATCTGATTGTGAAAGGACAATGACCCTCACCCTTTTTCAACAGGAAAAAAGCTAACGCATATTATAACATTTTACATAAATGCTATCATTCCAAGTCATCTCTTGGTTAAATTAGGTGACAAACAATTGAGGTGGGCCCAGCTGCACAGGCCTCTAATCCTAGCACTGTGGGAGGCTGAGGCAGGAAGATGGCAAGTTCAGGCTGGTCTGGACAACTTAGCAAGATCTTGTCTCAAAATAAAAATTAAATTAAATGGCTGGAGATGTAAATCATTGTGAACCCCAGTATCACACCAAAAAAAAAAAAAAAAGTCAATTCAAGCAACTCATTTTTGCCTTCAAAGGAAAAATAAAAAAGTAATTAAAGGACTACATCATACAGCCACATTCCCGCCACATGCCACATGGGTAACTAAGATTTTTCCTCCTGAATTTCTAAAAATAATACATTCACACTGGATACTGTAACTGCAGAATTACATTTTGAAGTTATATTTTGGTAGAGTTCCTAAGCGTCAGACATCTTTGGGATCAGTTTCCTGCTTATAATCCTACTCCCTAAACTGAAAACAGCCATCAAATCCCTAACCACTAGTATTATACGACCCTATTACCTTGGCCAAAGCTGACAGTATCAACCGACAACTCACATTGTGGCAAGCCACATAAAGCTCTCTCCCTGAGGGAACTGGAAAAGAGACTGAAACAGGCAAATAAACCACAGTTACTTGAAGAAAACAAAGTAGACACACACAAGAGATGGAGATCTCACTTCCATCATACATCTTAGAGCCTTTGTTCCAAGTCATATCTGGGGAGTTTTTTTCTTTAGAAATCTATTTGTCTTTGCTATAAATCCTCCTGCACTGCTGAAAGCAACATCCAGTTAAGTTTTTAGTACTTAAAATAAAAAAGTCCTAGCCAATATTACTCACCTTCACCTTCCTCATCCTCTTCACCTTCTTCTTCTTCATCATCCTCTTCCTCTTCAGGGATACTATCTACTGTTTGGCGGTCATCCTCATCCTCATCATCTTCTTCCTCTACCTCCACATCATCTTCATCATCTTCCCCTTCTTCCTGCTGTTCCTCTTCAACTTCTCCCTCATCAGAATACTGACCTTCCTGAGGAACAGAATTCCGATCGGGAGAAATGGGCTCAAAGTAATCTTCTCTATGGGGAGCATCCTCTTCCTTGTCACCAGACACTGAAAAATTGAGATTTAAGACACAGGTTACTGGGCTGGAGGAATGGCTCAGCGGTTAAAAGCACTTGAGTAAGCGCTAAGCCAAGCGCTAAGCACCCGAGTTCGACTCCCCAGCACCACATAAGCTGGGCGTGGTGGTGCACGCCTGTAATCCCAGCACTCGGGAGGCTGAGACAGGAGGATTGCTGTGAGTCCAAGGCCAACCTGGGCTCTGAAGTGTATTCAGGACCAGCCTGGACCACAGAGCAAGACCCTGTCTCAAAAAAAAAAAAAAAAAGACACAGATTACTTTAATGGTTTAAATAACACAAAGCAGCAGGATTGGATATTATAACTACTTAATGACATTTTAGATGATTTAGATAATGATCTTTTTTAATAGTGGCAGAATTACAAGCTTTAATTTACTTATTTTTGGGGGGTCAGGATCTGGTTGTGGCAATCTTCCTGTCTCAGCCTCCTGAGTGCTGGGATTATAGGCATGTGCCACCACACCCGGCTTATGCAGTGGTGGGGAATCAGAACTTGGGTACATAGCACTTGGGAAGCGCTTTAACTGCTGAACCATTCCTATAGCCCCTTACATACCTTTAAAAAGACTATAAAAGTATATATTGTACCACTTTACACAGTGAGAATAAAGTATAAAATTTTCTGTTCTTGGACCATAAGCTAATCCTTTCTTTTCATCTATTAAGTAACTATACAAATTTTGATCTGTTCTATCATACACTTAATTTTAGCTGGTACTTGTCTGTATATACTATTACAGAACATTAACACTTGATTTTTTCAAAGTAATGTTAGTAAATCTTTAGCTCAATTAACTGATTTATTTTTTAAAAATAAGGTTACTTGTTACCAAGAAAACACTGGAGAAGGCAGATGAAGCATTTATCAAGCTATGACTACAACCATTTAATTTTTTTCCTTAATTTAAAAACACGAAAACTAATGGAATAAGGAAATCCTAACAGAGAATTTATTTATACCTGGCAAAGGCATAGGTTCATCTTCATCATCATCAGGTGGAGGTGGCCCTGGAGGAGTTCTTGGTCCTCTTGGCTGTGGTCTTGGAGGGCTTCCATTAAACTGATCTTCTTTCTCACCATCTGCTAAAATATTATAGACAGTATAAAAAAAAAACCTTTCAGATTATAAAAGTACAGCAAAATGGCATGAAAAATGTTTTTTTCATTTGAATTTCTCATCTTTAGAATTTTTTGATTACATGAGCTTTTCCTTCCTGAAGTCTTACCAGAAATTCTCCTGATTAATCTGTAGTTACAGAATTTCTGACTTCTCACACTGGAAGATATCATGCACATATTACTAGACATAATCCCAGAAAGAAAACCAAGATTTCTTTTTGTGCAGGAAAATGTACACGAAGTGTTTAGCCTAATTTGTAACAGCTGAGTTGAAATAGGCAAATACTGAAAACTACTCAAATATTCTTCAATGAGTGAAAAGTAAGACAAACTGTGGTACAAGCTGGGAAAATAGGTGGTAAAGCACTTGCTTAAAAAAAAACTGAGCTAAATCCATACTGTGTAATGCAATAAAAAAAGAACAAACTACTCATACAGCCAATAAAGTAGATTAACCATATGAAAATTACTCTAAATAAGTTCACTTTACAAATGTAGATATAGTTTAAGGGTAGAAAATACGTGTTGCATGAGACAGACCTGAGATTAATCTGAAGCAATGTTTTTTTAAAAAGTCTCAAAAAGGGGCTGGAGGAACAGCTCAGTGATTAAAGTGCTAAGTCAAGCTCTAAGTACCCAAGTTTGATTCATGGTGGCGCATGCCTGTAATCCCAGCACTCAGAGACTGAGACAGGAGGATTGCAATGAGTCCAAGGCCAGCCTGGGCTCCACAGGGAGTTCAGGACCAGCCTGGGCCACAGAGTGAGAACCTGTCTCAAAAAAAAAAAAAAAAATTTGAAAACGATACTGCATGATTTTATTCATGGATTACTTTTGAAATATGTAATTAGAGAGCTAAAGAACAGATAAGTGCTGGCCAAAGGCTTCAGAGGATGTGATGAGTTTGGAAGTAAGAGGTAACCAAGGGGATCGTATCGTGGCAGTTACCTATCTAGATTACGAGAGCAGTCACCCAAGGCAGGCGTAACATAATGCAGAACAGCACAAACTATACATGCACACACACGTGCATGCACACACACGTGCATACACACAAATGAGTACATATCTAACTGGCAAAATCTGAACAAGTCCTACAAACTGCACCAATATTAATTATCTGGTTTTAATACTGTACTATGGTTATAAACAATATAATATTGGAAGAACCTAAGAAGTACACAGAGGACTTCTCTGTACACTTCTTTGCAACCTCCTATGCATCTACACCTCTTAGAAAGTAGGGGCTAGAGGAATAGCACAGCAACTAAAGTGCTTGCCTAGCAAGCACAAGGCCTAAGGTTTGAATTCTCCGAGAGTACCACATAATTTGGGTATGGTGGCACACGCCTGTAATTCCAGCACTCAGGAGGCTAAGGCAGGAGAAGTGCCATAAGTCCAGGGCTAATCTGGGCTCCAATGAGTTCACGTTCAGGACTACAGAGTCAGACCCTGTCTCAAATAAATAAGTAAAGTAAAAGGTTAAAAACATACATACATAAGCATATTTTAATTTTTGGTTTTTTTGTGACATATAATTATGTATATAGTTTTATACATATGAGCTTATCTATAGTTAGATTTAAAAAGTTCTGGTGTTCTATTGCATAGTACACTAACTACAGATGATGACAGCATACTTTTTATATTTTCTTAAAAATCTAGAAAAAGGGGGCTCGAGGAATGGCACAGTGGTTAAGGTGATTACCTCACAAGCACAAGGCCCTGAGTTTGACTCCCTAGCACCACATAAAGCTGGCCATGGTGGCACACACCTGTAAATCCAAGCACTGAGGAGGCTGAGGCAGGAGGATTATTGTGAGTCCAAGGCTAGCCTGGGCTACAAAATGAGTTCAGGACCAGCCTGGGAATACGGAGCAAGACCCTGTCTCAAAAAAGAAAAGAAAAAGAAATCTAGAAAAAAAGGATTTTGTTCTTTGTCATAGAGCAGTGATAATTGAGGGGATAGATATGTTTACCATAATTTAAAAATTACATATTACATGTATTCAAACTTCACGGGTTCCATGCAAATATGTAATTTTTATGCACCAGCTAAAAAGAAAAAGAAGAATTTAAAACAAAACATATGAGCTTATGAGTCAACTTTACAGCAAGTCAATAAACTGAATAGAATTTTAGAGTAGCCCTTATGCAAATATGGCACTAAGACTTGACACAAAAGTAAAACACACTTCCTTCCTATAAGACGTTCACTATTTAATAAAAAGAGAAACAGAAAAATGAAGGAATAAAAGAAAGGAGGAAGATTAACTGTATTTAGGAAGTAAGATATGAGAAAAAAGACAGAAGTATTACATGTGATCTCAATCAAAGAAAAAGTGCACACAACACACCAGCAACCCATTCCATACTCTCTCGAGAGACAAATGTTGTATTTGTGCTCATAAAACACTCATTATAAAGCAAAATATTCTCTCTAGCAACTTTAATTACAATTTTAAAATGTACTCCTAAATCATCTCATTTCAACTCTTTACACTGTTAATACTAGGTAACTAGCTTGGGCAACCTAGCAATTTAGCAAGACCCTGGCTCAAATAAAAATAAAAGGGTTGAGAAGAGAGTCCCTGGGAAACAAGCCCAGTTGCCTGCTTAAAAGAAAGGAAAAGGGGCTAGAGGAACAGCTCACTGGTTAAAGTGCTGCCTAACAATCACAAGGCCCTGAGTTCATATTCCCCAAGACCATATAGACTGGGCAGGGTAGTGCACACTTGTAATCCTAACACTTGGGAGACTAAGGCAAAAAGCAAGATTGCTGTGAGTTTGAGGCCAGCCTGGGCTACATAATTAGTTCAGGACCAGCCTAGACTATATAGAGCAAGGCACTGTCTCAAATAAAAAATAAATAAATAAAAGGCAGGCAGGCCACTGAAGCTCTTATGTCTTTGTTTGACATTTCCACTTAATGAGCAAAGGATCATCAAAAGTAGAACTCCACATTAGTTAAGATTCATCTATCCAAACAAATTGAAAATGCACTCCTAATAAAATCACATTATCATAAGTACTCCAGGAATAAAAGAGTTCATAACTACTCAATTCTTTTAGAGATGATTTTGCTTAAAACCAGCCAGCCATGAGTAAAAGCCAGGTGCAGCTGGCACGGTGGCATATACCTATCATCCCAGCTACTGAAGGCTGCAGCAGAGGATTGAGTTCACACTGGTCTGTCTCAGAATAAAAATAAGGACTAGGCATGTTTGTTAGTGTGAAGGCCCCCTGGGTTCAATCCCCAGTACCCCTAATTCCTCCAACACACACACACACACACACACACACACGAATAATCACTGGGTTGCATTATGATTAACATATTCTAAATAGGAAAAAAAAAAAACCTCTTTGAGTCAATTTGAAAAGCTCACCAGTAAAACAGAGGAAGAAAATAAAAGTGTAAGAAACTTAACATAAACTAAACTACAGAAAAGAATGGAGATTGGTTGACAGGCATCTTATCACATCTTACATAAACTTCAAAAGACAATAAAGCTCCTGGCATTAGTTTTCCTTACTACAGCAGACATAAGTTTCACTGGCAAAAAAAAATTTAAAGCCAGGTCTGGTGACACAGGCCAGTAATCTCAGCATCTCAGCACTTTGTAAGGGTGAGACATGAGGACCGCACGTTTGGACCCAGCATGAGCAATTTAGCAACTCAGCAAGGCCCTGTCTCAAAAACAAAACAAAAAAAAAAGGGCTGAAGATGTAGCTCAATTGGAAGGCCCCGGGTTCAATCTTCAGTACAAAAATTTTTTTTTTTAAATTCTCACCATGTTTTGTATTCCTTTTCAAACTTGGCTGTGGCTGAGGAGGCGGTGGAGGAGGAGGTGGTGGTGGTGGAGAGTCTCTATCATGACTAATCACTCTGTCCACAGATCCATATATTGCCAATGTCAGACAGTTGTACCAACCTCTTAGCACCAGACCATCAGTATTCACCTAATTTGTAGGGGGAAACAATGCTTCAATTAGTGTTGCTAATATGGCAGAAGTAAACTAAACACAAATTAGGCTATGGTTAAGGAAGCATGTTCAAATGCAAAAGGGCAATACCAATGAAGCTCACCCAGAGGCAGAGCTTATTTATCCACCCTGCAGAGTTTCCATAACTACCCCCACCCTGAGAAGTACCTCTCCAGTCCTACACTATATGTCAGCCTTGTTCAACAGCACAGAGCCTCTCAACCAAGAAAAGAGAAATGAGAATGAAATTAAATGGGAGTTATTGCTGCTCTCTAATAAACAAAACCTCAGTAAAAACGAGCCATCAAGTTGAACAAAATCACAAATTATGTCCAGTGTCAAAAATAACAGAGTCCACTGTACAGAAAGAAAAAAATATAAAAATTTTACCGCAGACTTCTCAACAGGCAACTATGGAGTTATTATTCTTTTTTTTTTTTTTTTTTTGAGACAGGATCTCACGCTGTAGCCCTGGCTAGTCCTGAACTCAGTATATAGCCCAGGCAAGCTTGCACTCAGGGTAATCCTCCTGCCACAGACAAGGGCTGGGATTACAGGTGTGCATCACCACACCCAGCTTATGTGGTGCTGGGAAAATCAGGTTTTAACCACTATACCATTCCTCCACCCCCTATTATTCGCTTTTAACAATTAAGAAAATCATTAGAGTATCTGAAGATCCTCATTAAAAACCAAAGCCTTTGACTTCTGAATGTTCTTTTCACTGTACCACACTGGTGGACATAATTAGGTAAAGACTAAATAATGTCATTTTTAGTCCCTTGGGGAGGTATAATAAGGGAAAAAAGAAATCATTACTCTCATTTCTAGACAATATAGCTACAAGAAACTAAGAGCAGGCCTCAGAAGATAAGATCAAAGACTATGTCCCGGAGTTGATAGCAACTCTAAACAGAAACCTGATTAGAAAGAAGATAAAGCAGTAAAGTAGATAATTTTCAGTCAATAAAATGCAGAGGATTAAGCATATCTACTCCCCAAAAACAAATGGCAAACTGAGTGGTTCCATACTAGATCACAAGTATGTTTACATCTCAGATCTATTAGATGCTTCTAGAATGGAATTTGACACATAAAGAAATAAGGCACATTTCTGACATGAAAGAAAGAAATATGTGTATTATTTTGTCTTTGACAGAGGGTCTCACTCTTTAGGCTGGTCCTGAACTCATTATGTGGTGATACATGAATTTTTTTTAGAAATTTTAATTAAGTCAGCTAGTATCTCATATTTTACTTGTCCACCTAAATGAAAGACTTGAACGCTCAAATACTGTTTTCTTCCAAATTTAAGCATGAAAAAAGAAGGATCCTTGGACTTTACCAGATAAAGAATGACTTATAATGTCTTTGCCCATTTTAAAATAGTATCTGGATGCAAGAGGACTGACAAGAAAGGATATTATACAGCACTAGAACCTAATTATCCATAACCAATTTATCTGTATCAAAATTTTTGAATGAAAGTGAGTATACCAGTTACAAGGTGAAAACTGACTTCAACAATTACCTTTGAGTTGGGTCTAAAGATGATAGAAGTATTCTCATCATATTCCAGGCTGTCAAAGAGTAGGAATAAATAAAAGGGTTCAATACTGAACATCATATATTTTTTAAAAAGTCTAGACTCAAATATCTAAAGAATACCAAATACTATATTTTTATTTCAATTTAATAAGCAACAAAGTTTGGGTTTACCTCCTCCCAAAATATTACCAAGAAAAAAATATAAACCAAACCCTCAAAGACTCTGACTTGATAGATCAGGTTAAGTATGGACATCAGTATTTCTGTTAAAGCAACCTAGATAATACCAATGTACAGTCAAGAGTACAGAACCATCACATTACTATTTTATAAAAATGTACAGTGGGATCAAAACTTAAGAAAAACACTCTAGGGCTGTTAGCTCAATGGTACAGCATGAGCTTAAGGTATGTGAGGTCTTAGGTTTATCTCCAACACAATTTTTTAAAAAAGAAGAAAAAGAAACAGAAAAAGCATTCTATTTTTATCAAGTAAATATGACATAACAAATTTTAATAATATCTAGCACAGGCATGTCCAACCTATAGCCTGTTAAGATTTTTTTGCCATTGATGGTTTTTTTTAAACAAGATTAAAGAAAGTTTTGGTATTTACATGTGTACATTAACTATATTATATATTTTACATGTGGCCCAACACAGCTTCGCTTTACTCAAAAACACAACCGTGAAAAACAGCAGTCTCCAAGTTGGACACATCAGATCTAGCATATATTAAATAATATGCAAAGGGGGTATCTATTAACAAGTCTCATAATAAAATTAAATACTTATTCTTGAGTCTAATGTCAAATACATCCTTTTCCTCTACCTAATGAATAAAAAGGTTTGGGCTACTAACTTTAAGTTTCTGATGAAATTACCTAACAAGTACATACCTTCCCAACCTATCAAACACTGGGGCACTTGGTTTGCTTACGTTGTTGAAGAATAAGTCTAACTGAAATGTATGTGGAGATGTCTCCCTGTGAAGGAAACAAGGTCAAAATGTCAGTCCTTGTAACAATTTCTCTATTAGAACAAAAAAACCATAGTAAATACAAAGTTAAGAGCAATTCTCGGATTAGGCATAATAGCCCTAAAATTTACATAACAAGGATATTCAGTTAATGATGGTATTTAACGAAATCCATACCTAATTCTCAAACAGCCAGGTATTCACTTTACAGATTATTATAAAAATTTTAATCACCAAAACCATCAAGATCATTTATTTTAATTATCTTTGAGCTGCTACTTGGTATTACCTTATATATTTTATTTTTTTCCTCCAGTACTGAGGATCTAACCTATGGCCTTTGCCCTAAGCTACATCTCCAGCCCACTTTTTATTTTTGAATTTGAGACAGGGTCTCACTGAGTTGAAAGTTGCCCAGGCTAGACTTGAACTTGAGATCCTCTTGCTGTCGCCTCCCACAGTATTCAGATTACAGGCCTGTACCACCAGGCCTAGCTAACTTAAATATTTTAAAGGTAAATCCTAACTGTTGTAATATCTAATCACAAAATTTTTATACCACTGTCCATCAGCAAAAAAAAACTGTTAACTTCAAGTGGTACAACAGTTACATTTTTTATTTTCAACTTACTCCCCTTTAATGTAAGACCATAATAACAGTTTTAACATTAGAGCCCTAAATTGTAACTTAAAGCATATATCTGTCAGGTCAGCTATGTGACAGCTCAGTGTCTGGTATTCTGCTAAAGGGAACTCATGACACTTAGATATCCTGTTTCCATTCTGAGCCTCTCTTGGATGTATACTCCTGGCAGATTTTCAATTTTCCCTACCCAGCAAGCCTATGCCTAAATGCCAGGCAAAGAAGACACAAGCCTAGGTATCACAGTATTTAGCTCAACACGGCAAAAGTTCTACTGGATTTGCATAAGACTGACTACTCAGAGAGAAAGCTCCTCACACGGATTTTTTGCAAAGGTGAAAACAGCAGATGCTGAAAAGTACACCTAATATAAATTTACGTAAATACTTTGGGCTTTTTAAGTAGTTAATATTAAAGCCTGTTTAATGTGCATTAGACTGAAATGTAAAAAGGTACAGCATCTTTGGTTTACATTTCTTAGGCTTACCTGAAACTCTTGATTTTTAACCATTAAATAATTTTCTCTTATTATTCACATAAAACACAAAAGACCAGCCCAGTGGCACAAGCCTGTAATCCCAGCACTCTGGAGGCTGAGGCAGCAGGACTGCAGGTATGAGCTCAGCCTTTGGTATTTTAGCAACTTAGTGAGACCTCATCTCAAAATAAAAAAATCAAAAATGGGGCTAGAGGAATAACAGCATAGCAGTTAGAGCGCTTGTCTACCAAGCACAAGAGCCTGCATTCAGTTCCCTAGCACTGCAGAAGCAGGGCATGGTGGCATACGCCTGAAATCCCATGACTTGGAAACCTGAGGTAAGAGGATTATTGTGTGACTGCTGGGAGGACAGCATGGGGCATAGAATGAATTCAGAACCAGCCTGCACTAGAGAGCAAGACCCTGACTCAATAAATAAATACATAAACGTATAAATAAACAAAAGGCTAGGAATGTAATTCAGTGTGAAGTCCCTGGGCTCAAACAAAACGCAGATAGTAAAAAAGTAAAATATCCAGAGTATTATCAGAGACTCCTGGTAAAACAACAAACAGGTATAACCATTTTGAATTGGAGAGAACATTCAGGGCACTGAGAAAATAAGACCAATCATTTGATCCTGCTTTTTCCAGGAAGTGTCTCTATGAAAACACTGATATGCAAATACAGATTTTTTTTAAAGAGCCTTTTTGTTTGTTTTGCCCACCAAGTCTAGTTGCCTCCTGTCTTTCCTCTTCATACTAGACCGTGGCTGTCAATGTCTCAAGAGCCAAACAGGGAAAATCTTTCCTTTTGAGCCTTGGACCAGAAAAACTGATATTTTTTGGACTCTTTTCTTAAAAAGTATTTTTAAATCAGAGTTTTTCAAAAACCTGACTTTATTAACGATACTGCTAGTCCCGGAGTTGTGTATTTTGTAAATGTTTAAGAGAACTCTCTGGAAACGTTCTTTCCGCAATTCTACAGGTGATGTCAATAAAAGTATCTGTATGCGGAAAAAAAAAAAAAAGAATCAGTTCTTGACCACTGAAAAGAGATTTCTTTAAAGTGTCAAAAGTTGAAGTTGGGTGTGGTGGCGCATATCTGTAATCCCAGCACTTGGGAACCTGAGGCAGGAGCACTGCCTTGAGTAAAGACCAGCCTGGCTACACTGTGAGTTAAGGAACCAAGTGGACTACAGAGAGACTCTGTCTCAAAAGAAAAAAAAAAAAAAAATCAAACTTTGGAGCCAGACATAGAGTCCCGTGGCTGTAATCCCATAGACTTGGGCCAATCTAAGCAACTTAGCAAGATCCTGTCTCAAGATACAACAATAAAAAGGGTTGAGAACATACCTCAGAATACCCTGGGTCATCCTCATACCACAAAAGAAAAAAAGAAAATGAAAAAGGAAAGAAATAAAAGAGAAAAATTCAATGGTACCACTTCACTGAATTTTTAAATATACAACTTACTGGCTCAATAAAAAAAAAAAAAACTAACTTCACTTAAGATAGAAAATTTACAAAAAAACAGCAACGAAGGACAGAATGTCCCTAAAGTTTGTTAATTTTTCCTATGAATGGTAACTTTTCAGATACTTTATACAATGAATTTATTGCTTGCAGAATTTTTCTCATTAGTTTTACTTCAAGTATTGCAATATATTAATCACAAGCAAACACATTCTTTGCTTTATATTTGTGTACCAGTTACTAGGTCCTCTACAATATTCCCATTCAGAAGAACATCCATTTTTACAAGTTCTGCAGCCTAGCAGCCTTCATAATCAAAACAAACATATCCAGAAAGCAGGGATCGAAGTCCACCATAATTTCATCCAAAAGAAATTCTTAAGCATAATTCTATTTTGATCAATAAACATTGTATTTTTCTGAACTGCTCTTACAGCCTGGCAAAGCACCATTACTTTTCCAATATATTCATCTGGTCTGATAACACTGCCTAAAATAACTGGTCCCAGATACTGTTACTTTTGACTTGGCAGAGATTTCTGCATATTTGATTACTATTATTCTTCTCATATTCTATCAATTCTTCTGATGAAAGAACAGCTTCACGTAGGGATTGTCAGAGAGAGAAAGAGAAAAAGAGAGAGAGAGAGAGAGAGAGAGAGAGAGAGAGAGAGAGAGAGAGAATACATTTGTTATGGTGTGGATCTGGGTGGCCCAAAAGCCTTGGGCATTTGGACACTATGGATTATCTATGGCTACCATGTGCTAATGGCAAGGGGCCTGTCTGAATGGGGTGGATGCTTCGGGCTTGACCTGAAGGGGCGTGTGTGCTGGTTCCAACCCTCCTCCCTCACTTGTCTGAAGAGCCCTTAGGCTGCCGCCTCCCCTATGTGGCTATGTGTTTCCACTGCTGCCAGTCACCCATGTATGGACTACAGCCTTCTGAAACTATGAGCTAAATCTTTCCTCCATTAAATTGTGGATGTGAGGTCTTCTATCCCAGCAATGAGAAGGTAACTAAGACAACATTTTTATTTTTAATATTTTTATGTATGCATGGCAACCTCTGGAGTACCTTGTATATATAGATATATATATGTGTGTGTGTGTGTATATATACATATATATATATATAAACATACATACATATATAAAGACACATATTTAAAATAATATAGCAAATGTTATTAGAATTCTCTCCAGATGAGAGATTACAGAAATTTTAATTTTTTTTGAAACAGTCTTACTCTGTAATCCAGTCTGGTTCTGAATTCACTATGTAGCCCAGGCTGGCCCAGAATTTACAGGCATCTTCCTGTCTCAGACTCCTGAGTGCTAGAATTACAAGCCCAGCTAGTATGTGGTAATGGGGGACCAAACCCAGAGGTTCCCACTCCCTAGACAAGTACTCTAATCACTAAGCTATACCCTCAGCCCCAGAGATTTTAATTTTATCTATGTATTTCTGAATTTTACAATGAGGAAAAATACGTTATAAAGTATGCTGAATAAATATTATTTAATCTCTAGAATTATTCAGTTTCTCTTTCTTTTTTTGGCAATACTGGGGATTAAACCTATAGTTT
This sequence comes from Ctenodactylus gundi, assembly GCA_004027205.1. NCBI lineage: Eukaryota > Metazoa > Chordata > Mammalia > Rodentia > Ctenodactylidae > Ctenodactylus > Ctenodactylus gundi. The sequence continues at coordinate 522,659 of PVKB01000347.1, forward strand.
TGCTCATGCTAGGCAAGCACTCTACGCTGAGCTACATCCCTAGTCCTTTTGTATGTTTTTGTTTTGAGATTAAGTCTCACTAAATTACCCAAGTTGGCCTCCAGCTGTCATCCTCCTGCCTCCACATCCTGAGCAACTGAACAGCTGAGATTACAGGCACAGACCACCATGCCTGACTTCCAACAGTACTTTCAGCCTGAAGATTTCAGGCTTCCTAACTTGTACTACTGTATTAAAATTTATTCTACAGTTCCACAACATATTAACCATACACAAAGATATTTGTGATACTTTCATATGTGGAGTTATTACAACATGAACAGTCACTCATCCTCAATTAAGAAAAAGGCAGATAACAAGAAGGTGAATGTAATCAATCAATACTCCTGCCACTAGAAAATCATCAGGGAACCAGAGGCACCTAAGACACTCTCAGATTCCCGATTCTCAGATACAATGAGAGAAGGGTTACTGTATAAATACTGAAACTTTTATTTAATTTGTTATAGAACAATATAAATTAGCAATTATTTTCTTGGTCAAAAACACTATAATTAGCGAAGGCTGATGGATATACCCTTTCTTTTCCCTTTTTTCATAGTAAAAGTAGAAACATACAGGAAAATGAAAGCTTCAATTATCTTAAAAATGAAAAAGGTATAAAGTCAATTATAATAATTTCTCACAATAACCATTTTTATTGTTTTGTATGCTTTACTTTTTGAACAGTACCTCTGACCGTTTTATAGCTATTTCCCCATAAATATCCAACGGTTTTTACAATGAAGAAGGAATATGCCATTCAATTTGGATCTAATCTATAACATTCCTCTTCAAGCGGTTGACAATGAAATGTGATACTGCCACATAAGACTGATACCTCAGCTATAAGCTAAAAACTTCACTAAGACATATTTATTATATTTACATGTAAATTTCCAAAGCCAAAATTTGACCTGTATCTTCAACCCATGTAATTAAAATTAGAAAATAATGACTCATGTTACAATGAAGACCAAACTCTTTTGAATTATCTACACACTAATGTCAGGTATGACAGTCTTCCATTTTATTTCCCATAGAATCTAAGAAAAAGAAAGCACCAAATAATTGCTAATTGTAATAATTCTTTAAAGTTACAAATTTAAATAAAAACACATATATAAGACTAAGATGATCACCACAATGGGTTATCAACAATATACCATAAAATACTACTTTAAAATGTAATAGTGCAAGCAAAAATACATTTGTAAATATTCAAACTGGGGCTGAAGAAATTGCTCAGCGGTTATAACACCTGCCTAGCAAGCTCAAGGCCTTGAGTATGATTCCCCAGCATCACATAAACCATGTGTGGTGGAGCTTGGAAAGCAAAGGCCAGAGGATTACCCTGTGTTCAAGGTCAGCGTGGGCTACATAGTGAGCTCAGGACCAGCCTGGACTACAGAGTGAGATCCTGTCTCAAAAAAAAAAAAGACTAATTCTTTTTCAGTGATTCTTGAACTTTGTTATATATCTGCTTTTTAATAAGTTTATACTTTGATGGGATAACTCTACTACCTCTTTCCCCGAGCAACCACAGCTCTTCCTACTACTATTTGGCATATTCAAAAACACAGACAACATACTTTAGTCATTTCCCCCATTATCCTCCTCCTCCTTTCTCTTCCTCATCCCATTCCTCTTCTCTAATAGCCTCCCTTCTACCTTTATGCAATCACTCCTTCTCCTAGATTCCTGGTCTTAATGTAACAGTCTGTGGCTCTATACATTTTCCTGTAAATGACATGATTTTGTTATTTTTATGGCTGAATAGTATTCCACTGATTACATATACCCCATTTTCTTTATCTATTCATCTGTTAATAGGCTGTTTCCACAGCTTTGCTACTATGAATTACACTGCAATGAAGATGGCTATGCAAATATCTCAATAGTATATTTCTTTTTAATTCTTTCAGGAATAAACCAAGAGCAGGAGCTCTATTTTTAGTTTTGTGAGGACCTTCCATACTATTTTTTATAGTGGCTATACAACTTCACATTTACACTACATTTACATTTTCTTTTATCCATCATCCTCAGCAGCTTTTATTTCAAACTCATTTAGCTTAGAAGTTAGGTTAAAAATACTTGTAAAGCTGAGTATGGTAGTGCATGCCTACATCCCAGCACTCTGAAGGCTGAGGCAGGATTGCTTGCCGTAAATTCCAGGAACTTCTGGGCTACATAGTGAATTAAGAACCAGCCTGGATTGCAGAGCAAGATCCTGTCTCCAAAAAAAAATTTTTTTGTCTTACTGATTACCTCAGAATATTCTATTCCCTATTTTTACTAACTTTAAAAAAAAAGCTTAATTAGGAAAAACCTTCCCTTCACCTTAAAATCATAATGCTAACTGAAATATATCAGACACAGAGGTGAAATAGTGCATGACTTAAAATATTTATAATTTAAAGAGCAAAATAGAAGATAAAAAAAACAAGGAAACAGGCTTTACAGAGATGGAAAGAAACCTGGAGAAAGGGGAGACAGGAGGGCAGGGAGGGGAAGGGGAGATAAAAAAGATTAAGATGTGATAAATGTATGTACCAATTTCCCAACAAGAATGGAATTACTAGGTACTGCAAATGCATACTAACAAAAAAGAAATACCTCACCTACTATTTAGGTTAAAAAGGCTCCTTCTCAAGTTCTAATGATATATACATTTACAAGCAACTTAAATACAATGCAGCATAATCTAGCCTAATCGTTTCAGGTTTTAATACGTACAAAGTATTACTTTAAATATCTGAACTTAACAACATGTTTCAGAGGTTTGGGGATGTAGTTCAGTGTAGAGCATTTACCTAGCATGCATGAGGCCCTGAGTTTGATCCCCAACGCTTTAAAAAAAAATAGAAATAAAGAATGTGTTTATAAGACAGTTTTAAGACCAAAAAATTTTACAAGGAGTTTACTTACCCATATGCTCTATTGTCAGGTAGGCTGCTATGGGCTCTTACTCCTGGAGGTATAACTCGGACCTCATTGATATAAACCACACATGGAAAACGAACAACATCTATATGAGAACTTTGCTTTAAAAAGAAAAGGGTGGGGAGGGAGAGGAAACACATTGTAAGCAAATCATCACTTCTTAATTCAAAATATACTAGTATTTCAATTTTTCCTTCAAAAAAAATCAGTCTGAAATTCCAAGTTATTAAATATATATTATTATTTACAGTGCCATATAAAATGTTTTAAAAGTAGAGGACACAATATACCCAGTAAGGTCTCTCAATTAGCATAGTGTTTTCTGCAGTGCATTTATCTCTCTGGTAATGTTTTGCTTGAACCAAAATCCCTATCTGAAACCTCTAGAACCAGCTATCTTTGAAAATCTTGACCTTAGCTGCGCCAGGTAGCATAGGACTATAATCCCAGCACTCTACAAGGTTGAGGCAGGAAGATTACAAATTCAAGCCCAGCCTGAAGCAACTCAAAATTTACAAAGACCCTGTTTCAAAATCAAAACTAAAATTGGGCTTGGAATATACTAGGTTCAATTCCCCCAGCACCACACAAAACTAGATGGGCATGGCAACGTACATCTGTAATCCCAGCATTCAGAGACTAAAGCAGAGGATTGCCAGGAGTTTGAGGCCAGGCTGGGTTATGTAGTAAGTTCAGGACCAGCCTGGAATACAGAGCAATACGCTGTCTCAAAAAAAAAAAAAAAAAAACCTTACCAGCCAAATGAATTCAGGGACAATTTTTCTACCATTTTTGATTTTCTGAATCACAGATAAAAACCTGCAGATTTATACTTAGATTAGCTTACTATGCTAAATTTTTTCAATTAACTTATAATATCAAAGGATCAAAGAAGTTATTCTTATCTAGTACTGAAAGTTCTCCTAAGAAAAGTTTGTATTTTTTACATCCAGAAAGACTAAATCTTTTTTCAAGCTGCAAAACAGAAGTGCATCAACAGACCAAAAAATAAATAAATAAATAAATAAACGATGAAATCTCACAGATGATGACTATCTAGTTCTGTACTTTTTGTTTTGCTTTTTGCATTATTTTATTTTGTGATTTTTGGTTTTTCTTTTTTTGGTTGTTTTTTGTTTTTGGTGACTGAACTTATGAGCATAGCTAAGCAATTAAAGTACTTGACCAAGTAAGAGGCCCTGAACTTGATTCCCCTGCACCATATAAACCAGGTGTGGTGGCACACACCTGTAATCCCAGCACTCAGGAGGCTGAAATGAGAAATGCTGTGAGTATGAGGTCAGCTTAAGGTACACAGTGACATCAGGACCAGTCTGGACTACAGAACAAGACCCTGTCTCAAAAAAAAAAAAAAAAAAAAAAAAACTCACAAGCTTATACCATGCTACATCCTCACCCTTGCTTTGTTTTTGTGGTACTGAGTATTGAACCCTGTAGTATTCACAATGGGCTATACACCATCCCCTTTTCTCTTTTTTTATTTTCTTCTTTTTTTTTTTTTTTGAGACAGGATCTTGCCAATATTAGGCACAAACTTGTAAACCTCCTGCCTCAGCCGTCCAGAGTGCAAGGATTACAGGTGTGCACCACCTCCACATTTGATTCCAAGCCTTTTCTGTTATTTTGTGACAGAGTCACTAAAATGCCCAGGCTGACTAAGAATTTGGAGTCTGCTAGTCTCAGCCTTTTGAAAAGCTAGGATTACAGGCATATGCCACCTCATCCCGTTAATTTTCCATTTTCCAACTTGGACATTAAATACATAAGTTCAATTATCTGAAAAGAATGTTAAATGCTCACATGTACTTTAGGGACTGGAGGTATAGTTGTGGCAGAACAGCTGCCTAGCAAGCACCAAGCTCTGGGTTCAGTCCCTACCTCTGCCCCTTTCCTCTACTTCACCCCGCCCACCCCCCAAAAAAAAGTACTTGAAACTCTCATAGGTATAAAATAAACAGAATATCTGCAAGATGAGGCTAATTTTTAACTGTGTTCAAATGCCTATTTATTCTCCTACTGAAGTTTTAGCTGGATAAAAGTGAACTAAAAATCATTTTCCAGAGTCCCTTGAAGTGAATGCAAACATGTCACTAACTAAATCTTGATCAATCAGATATAAAGGAAAATGTAAGCAACTCTGAGTCACGTCCTTATAAGAAAGGATCCAATTCCAAAAACTGTCCTTCCACCTTTTCTTCCAATACTCCGCTGCCTTTCTAGAACACATGTTGCAGAGAATATAGGTAATACTAGGTCCCCAACATTGTAAGGTGCCATGTTAACCCTAAATTATTTTCAACTATATTACTGAAAAAGAAAATTTTACTTTATGTACAGCCACTATTATGTATACATTTGTTATAACAACTGAACTTGTAGCTTAATTCTCATGTACACACCTTACTCAATAAACACTACTATAAATACAAACATACATACATACATACATACATTCATATGAAATAGGTATTTTGTCTCTATCTTTGGCGCTACATTTCCTTCTAGTAACAAACTCTTCTACTCAATTTACTGTGTAGAAATTCCTTGGCACACATAACTATGAATTCCCATTTACGTATACAAAAAAAAAAAAAAACTTAGAACAAAAATTTACCTATCCTATCCTTCCTTTACCTGGCCCTCCACCAATGAATAGTATTAGTAGTTAGGATATAATTATTGTAGACCTAGAAAAATTAAAGAATTCACAAACAGCCTTTCAAAACACATTCTATTTATCAAAAGTTTCTGTATTGGCTGCTGTTACTTTTATAGAGTATTTATTTTTAAACACTAAATGTTCCAAGGTACCTAAGATTCTGAGGAAATAAAGATAACAAAACCTGTGCCATTACGAAACAAACAATCAATCTATTGTAGCAGATAGAGTAAACTGCTCTGACAGAGATGCACAAATGATTCTATGAAAACTGGAGTACTTACCTAGCTTGGTTTATGAACAAACATAAACATATGGAAAGGAAGAGTATCTGGGAAGGTTTCCTAAAAGCAGCAGCAGCTGAGCTAAGGAAGTCATAGGAAACAACAATCCATAGCGAAAAAGAGAAAAGTGCCCTAGGTATTAAAAGAAAGCACAGAGTGCAAATAAGAAGTCAAGAGGGTTAGAGAAGTCACAACAAAGCTGCAGGTGCAGGTGGTGCAGTCCTGCTAATCCCACCACTTTGCAGCGCTGAGTCTAGAGAAACACAACAGAGCCCAGCCTGGGCAACTCAGTGACTCAGAGAGACTTTGTCTCAAAAATCAAATCAAAATGGGAAGGAAATGTACCAGTTGTGAAGGCCCTGGGCTTCATCCTCAGGACTAAAACAAAACAAAACACCAGTTCATCTTGCCCAGAGGGCAAGTGGGGGTGGGGGCAGAAAATAGGACAAAGTAGCTAAGCGCAATCAACAGAATTTTTTAAAAAAAGATTTTCTCCCACAAGACAACTCCTTCTATATATATCCATCTAAACATATCCATTTGAATGTCTTATATCAAAATCTCCGCAAGTCTTAAAGCTGGACTATCCTACCTGAGTGATGGCACCATCACATACACAATGCCCAAGACATTGTATCACTCGGGCTTCCAAGTCACTCCCTCTCATCTAAATCATCTATCCTTTCAAGTATTGTCACTGATTAAATTTCCAAATAGCTCTCAAATCAGTTTATTTCTCTTCACTGTTGCTTTAGTTTCATGTACTATCTCTCTCTAGTGCAGATTACATCAATAAGATCCCAACTGGATTTGTGCTCATTCTCGCTCCCCTCTAGCCCCTTCTCCCACTGCAACGCTGTCTTTTTAGAATACAAATGCTATCACCCTCCAGCTCCTTCCCGCAGCCAAGCCAAATTCCTAGATACCATAAGGCTGGCCTCTTTATAATTCAAAAATTTACATCCCTAAAACATTATGTTCTTTTTCAACTTACTGCCTTCATTGTGCTGTTCTCTCTGTTTAGGGTCTCCTTATACCCTTCTGCCCCTACTCCTTTTAGGTAGCAACTTTCCCACAAAAGCAATCATTTATCAAGCCTAGACAGGTATTCCTTGTGTACTGAAAGTTCCTTATCAACCCAATTGCAGTTGCCTCTTTTCTTGCTCCCATTACAGTATATGTTCCAAGTCTCAGGTTCTTGTATATTTACAGTGTATAGTATATTCATTTAATGATACTGAATAAAGTATTTGGGAGGGGGGATCCTGAGGATAGAACTCAGGACCTATGCTACGTTCCCAGCCTATTTTTTGGTTTTGACCTTGAGACAGGATCTCACTAAGTTAGCCAGGCTGGACTCAAACGTGCAATCCTCTGCCTCAGTCTCCCATAGGTCTGAGATTGCTGGCATGCAATACCAATCCCAGCTAATGAAGAACTTACATTAGGTGGTTGAGGTAAATGACTTGTATTTTCAGAGTTAAAAATAATGACCCAGAAGACAGGTTATTATGGTTTGAATCTGGAATGATCCCAAAATTCTCCTGTATGTGGATGCTATGTATTATCTGTGGAACCATGTGCTTTTTTAGGAGATGGGGATCTGGTCTGGAGGGGTGGATTATGGGCATGTGGTAGAAAACAGGAGTGTAGTAGATTATAGATTACAGGCATGTGTTGGATTAGGGACTTAAACCTGGAAAGGATAGAATATGGAGGCCAGACCCAAACAGGCAGATCACCAGGACAAGACCTGAAAGGGTATATGCTACTTTCTTCCTTTCTTCTGGGACTAGGCTTCCTGTTTGCAATGCTCCGAGGAGCTGCCTCTGTCTCCACCTCCACCTCCAACATGTGCTGCCACTGGCTCTGTCTCCACCTTCACCTCCAACATGTGCTGCCACTGCTGCCAGCCAACCATGAATGGACTGTGACCTTCTGAACCTATGAACTAAAATAACCTTTCACCCCTAATTTATGTATGTTGGGTTTTCCATCACAGCAACAAAAAGTAACTTAGGACAAAGGCTGACAAAGGAAACCATGAAAAGTTTATTATGAGTGAGGTAAAAGCAGAATGATGAACAGAACGGTCAGATACCATGACTAGGAGCCACTTTTATTCACAGGAGTCATTGTATATTTAAAGTCACAGTATAGCTGCCTCTCCCTCTTTTGTATCCCTGCAAATACCTTCTCTTTCTACCTTTCCCTTAGCTATGTCATCTGTTCCTAATACTTACTTCCATTATCATTTCTGCAAATAAGTTGCAAACTGACTTTCTGAATAAACTATAATGAAGGACTTTCTAGTATCAACCACTCCCCTAAGACTGTATTCTAACCCACCCATTCCACATTGAAAGGAATATTAAGAAAACAAAGATGTATAAAATAGGGGGCTGGGGATGTAGCTCAGCATTTACAGCACTTGCCTAACAAGTGCAAAGTCCTGGATCTGATTCCCCAGCACCACCCAAGGTGGCCATGGTAGCCTGCTGTCCAGCAGTCATGAGGCTGAGGCAGGAGGAATGCTGTCAGGTTGATGTCAGCCTGTTCTACAAAATAAGCTCAGGACCAGCCTGGATTAATGAGCAAAACCCCCTTCAAAAATGAACAACAAATATATATATATGTGTGTGTGTGTGTGTGTGTGTGTGTGTATAAAAAATTTGGTCTCAAGAGTATTATATCAATGAAATGTATAAGAAATCAGCATGTAAGTAATAGTATTACCACCTAAATGTCCATGCAGTCAATATGGCATTACATAGAATATCCAGAAAAGAAACCGAATTGCTAAAGGATAGGGATAAGAGATTTAACTGTATATGCTTTTGTTTCTTTTAAATTTGTACCTCAAACATGAAATGTATTTCCTAGTCAAAAGAAAAAAATTTTTAAATGAAGATCACTTTTAATGTTAATCATCTTTTTTCTTTCCTTTTTTTTTTTTGGGGGGGGGGGGGCGGTGATTCCAGGGTTTGAATCCAGGATCTCAGCACTGAGCTACACCTCCAGCCTTTCTAATTTTGAGACAAGCTTCTTAAGTTGCTAAATTGCCCAGGCTGGGCTTGAACATGAAATTGCAATCCTCCTGCCTCAGCCTGCCAAAGTTGTGGGACTACGGATATGTGCCACCACGGCCAGCTACAGCTACAGGCAAATTTCGTGATTTATAAAGATACATAACATACTGTTAGGTGAAAAAGAAATCACAAAACTGTATTACAGTATAGAAATATTAATGTAGGCAGTCGGCCTATACATTTAAGCATAATCATACTCACTAGAAAATAGGGAAATATTAAAGAAAGCAGTTAACTATACCTACAAAATACAAAGTAAATAGTATAATAGGCTTAAAAGGAGAAATAAAAGAAATTATTTCACACTCACTTTAACAGAAATACTAAAATATGTGGCTCTGCCTATTATCATATTGTCAAATAATACTACAGTAATAATGATTACTACTATACAATAATCTTGCCTAAATTTGACTTTACACTATTTTTTCAAATATGTTAATATTAGTTTTACCATCCATTCTTGATTTTCAGTAGTTTTATTCACTTGTTAGAACATTATTTCCTCACAAATGGTCTGTTTAATATGTTTAACTGCTCTCCTTCTGCAATCTGTCAATTAGCCTTATAAATGGTAATCGTTTTTTAAGTGATAAGAGATTGTTGACAAACTGAAATACAAAAAGAAGAGAGGGGCCGAGATGGCTCAGGGATACAGTGCTTTTCTAGGATGCACGAGGCCATGGGATCTATCCTCAGCACAACCCCATACACCCAGCACTTGGGAGGCTGAGGCAGGAGGATTGCTATGAGCTCAGGACCAACCTGAACTACATATACATAATGGGTTCAGGACAAGCCTGGACTATAGGAGCAAAACTACATCTCAAAAAAAAAAGAAAGAAAGAAAAGGAGAGATACAGAAAGAAAAGTGTCAGGGCTGGAGGAAGCCTATGCGTTCTATATTTTAAACTTTTTACACAGAAATTAAATTTACTAAATTAGCCATATAAAGGGCTGAGGGCGTGCCTCAGTGGCTAAAGTACCTGCCCAGTCTAGTGCAAAACCCTGGTTCTGCTGATTTCTCAGCACCACATCAAAATTAAGTGTGGCAAATGTCTGTAATCCCAGCACTCTAGAGGCTGAGGCAGGATGACTGCTTTGAGTCTGAGGCCAGCCTGAGGGACACCATGAGTTCAGAATCACCCTAGATTAAAGACCAACCCTGTCAGTAAATTAGTCAGTTAATAAATAAATCAACCAACCAACTCATATGAAATGAGGTCACAAATGAATCCCCAAATTCCCCAACTTTTGATTTTACACACCTATAAATTATTAGTTATAAGATCAAATCTGCTATTCGTGTCATCATTACTCGGTAAGAAATTTTAACTCAAATATTTATGGGCCACCTACATTTTCCTAGATACTGTTCTAGACACTACAGATACAGCAGAGGAAAAGAGACATTCTACCTTTCCGCAAGGAACCAGAACAAACTCTTTGACAGTGCCGGAACACAGGCCTGTAATCTCAATTACTCTGGAAGCAGAAGTGGAAGCACAAATCTAGACCAGCCTAGGAAATTTAGCAAACCCTACCTCAAAAATAAAATGTAGAATATGCTAGAAATGTTGGTGATTCCTGAGTTCAACCCCCAGCTACCAGGGACCTATTCTTAAAAAAATAATAATAATCAGCGCAAAGTTCCTGAGTTAGATTCTTCAGCACCACATACACCGGGCGTGGTGACGCACACTTTTAATCCCAAGATTTGAGAGGTTGAGACAGGAGGACTGCCGCGAGTCCCAGGTTAGCCTGGCTACATATAGTTCAGGACTTGCCTTGGCTACAGAGCAAGACCCTGTCTCAAAAGTCATAATAATAATTTAAGAAAAAAAACTGTCTAAATTGATAAACTTAGTTTAATACAAAGAAATGTCACTTTTTCTTCCTCCTCGATTTCTTCGTGGAACGTTGCTGAATTTCATTTTTGGCCTACTTTCGGGAAGCTTTTAGCTAACTACCTACTGTTAATTTAAATATCGCAGAACCTTTCTTATGTTCAAGGGCGCTCAAGTATCAATAAATTGACACAGACTCTACAACAACCCTCGCCGCTCAAAATGACAATATATCTGCTTTCTGACGACAGCTTTGACAATTCTCTCCACTCTCCTCTCTTCACAAGTACTCTCCCTGCAAAGATATAAGATTTTCCTGATAATGACATCTTCCCAGAAGTATTCAAGCTTCGTGACACACTGAAAGACGCTACGACCATAAAGAGAAAAAAATATCACAATGAGGAAAACACCTCCGGTTAAAGGAGAAACCTGGAATGGAGAATTTGGAAACGTCGTAACCTGGAAACCATGAAACCCGCGCGAACGGCTCAAACCTCTGCACTACTGTCAAACACAGGCTGCCAGGACCCCTCCTGCGCCCCTAAGGGACACTTGAGAAGCACGATCCTCCCAAGATCCAAAGCTGACAGAAACCAATAACGAACAACGCCAGCAGAGCACCAACTCAACACGCAGCGGGGACAAGTTAAACCAGGGAGCCGAAGCGCCAGCTGCTGCCTGCCCTCTCGCTCGGGGCGCAAAACCAGGCTGGGGGAGGGGGTGTGTGCCCATGAGGAATAAGGGAGGCATGGGCAGCAGGAAAAGTTCAGGACGTTTAACGATTTTTTAAAAGTCCCCTAGTCGAAGAGGAGGGTCGGAATCAAGTCCCTAAGCCTTACCTCAGCGCTCGGATGTTTAAAAGTATCTAAAAATAGCAGTTCCATCGCCGAGTCCACCGCCATGTTTGCAGCGGGCGGGGGACGAGGGTGGACTTCCGGGGCAGCTCTCCAACCTCGAAGAGCGGCTCAGGAAAGGCAGAAAAATAGAACTTCCGGTGAGCAGTACACTAGCGCTGCGAGTTTTGACCTATCCCAGAGCGTCTTACTGCCAGAACTCGCCGGCTCCGCCTTCTCCAGCGCGGCGCAGAGACCCTTCGAACGCGAAGTGGGCGGGACAGGGAGAGGAGGAAACTACGGCGTGTCCAGTGGGCCAAATCCTGTCTCTCCACCGCGTTACAGTGCGAAAACTGGCTCGGGGACCCCGGGTGAGGCGGAGTCAACGGTGCGGGAGTAAAAACTGCCACTGCTGGGTAGCCAAATAGCAGCATTTGCAGATCTGGACGCAAAACGATGCTGATGCTGATGCTGATACAGGGAGCCAAGTTGAAAAATAAAACACGTTTAAAGAGAAGAAAAACTTCTCTCGGAAACGAAGAGAGCCTTTGTTTTCTCAAATGTAGTAAAATGTGTAGGATAATACCTAACCTACAGGCCGATTGTGAGGATTAATTAAAATAAAATTCAATAATTGGGTACGTGAAATATGAGTACAAAATGCCTGTCAGGTGTTGACCAACTGGAGCACAGCCACCACTTACTTAATACTAAGTAGCGGCTGGAGGAACGGCACAACGTAGATGGCACGCCCAGCAAGCACGTGGGCCATGAGTTAGAGTTCCTAGCACCACGTAGAGTGGGCGTGGTGACGCAAGGCTGTAATCTAGCACGCAGGAGGCTGAAGTTGGAAGACTGACTTGAGTTTGAGGTCAGCCTGGGCTACATAGTGAGCTCAGGATCAGCTCTGGACTACACAGCGAGATCTTGTCTAAAAAAAAAAAAAGAAAGAAAGAAAGAAAGAAAGAGCAATTAAAATTGCATATGCCTAACTCTCTTCTAGGAAAATTCTTGCGTATGTGCCCAAAGGAATATGAAAATGCTTGTGCACATTTGATAGATGCGGAAGAACTGGAAACAATCGCTACTCTACAAACAAGAAATAAACGATGATATACAATGGCATACAGCAGGAATAAAGAATGAGCTAGTGCTATATCTGCTAACACGAATTATCTGAAAGCAAGAGTAAATACAGGATGAGAATATGTAGCGTAAAATAGCACTGATGTAATTCAAAAATGCAAAACAAAGCCGGGCGTGGTGGCACACACCTGAAATCCCATCACTGGGATGCTGAGGCAGGAGAATCAAATTCGAGCCCAACCTGGGCAATTTAGCAACCAAGGAAGACTCTGTCTTAAAATATAAAAAGGAATGGGGATGTAGCACAGCATGAAAACCCTTGGTTCAATTCCAAATGCCACAAAAAAAAAAACCATGAAAGTTTAGGGGTATACATACTATAAAATGGTAAATGCTCTGCGATAACATTTAAAATTAGTTAAAATCAGTGCTAAGCTAGAAGGATTTGTAATGAAGGCAACGAGCTTTGAATGATTTAAAGATAATGTATTATTTAAATTAGTAATGGTATCACAGGTGTACCTCATATTATTGTATGTACCTTTTTATATGTCTGAAATAACAGTAGATTAAATATTTGTAGTAAATCTCTTCAGCTACCCCTTCCTTGAAAGTCCAGTTTCTTCTGTTAGCTAAATTTATCCCTTTTGTGATTAGTTCGATTAGTTTTTTTCAAAACATTAGGGTTTTTTTTTGGGGGGGGGGTGTTGAGTTGATTGGTTGTTTTTCTTTTTGACACAGGGTCTCTCTCTGCAGTCTAGGCTGGTCCTGAACTCACTATTGTCACCCGGACTGGCCTCAAACTCACAGCAATCATCCTGCTCCTGAATGCTGGGATAACAGGCAACCATCACCATACCCAATTTATTTTATTTTTCCCCCACTATTTTTATTAATATACAAATGTAATACATAGTATTTACAATGAATTTGGGTGTTTTGTACACCTATTTATCATATCGACTTTACAATCCCTTCCCATCTTCTACTGTCCCACTCCCTCCATATCCCTTCTCCCAACTCCGGCTATCACTTCATGTGGTTCCAAAGAATGTCTGTGTTCTGGGTTTTCCAAGTCAGAGAAACCATACAGTGTTTAATATATTAATCTTCTGCACCTAAGTCATTTCACTTAAGTCACCACTCTAACTCAGCTTCCTGTTCCTCGAATGGGCCACAGTAGTTAAATCCTGATGCCCCTTCTCTGAATCCAACCAATCCCTTTAATGGGATATTTACCAGAACTTTTTTTTCTATATTTTGCTATGTCTTTGTTGCTATTCTTAAACCTGGCCTTACCCACCAGTTCACATTAGAAAATAACTACAAACATGTAGTTCAAAGGACTAGTAAATTTAGGAAAGAAGAAAAAAAAGTTAAATTTCAAATGCCTTAGCTGAATACTGGAAGGTACAATATTTGTACATTCATAGGGTTATCTTTACATCAATCAGTTTTCTTAGGATAAATGTTCATCAGTGACCTAAGAAGTGAATTGCTACGATAAAACAAAGTTAAAACTGTATCACATTGCTACATTAAATGAACTTAAATCTATACCACATAAATATACTTAAAGTAACAGATATGAAGGCAAATTTAGTTATTTCAGAATTTTTTAACTTTCATAACTTATTTACTCATATTTCACTTATCACTAACGTACTTTTTTCTCAGCTCATTCTCCTCTAGCTGTTGTCACTTTTCCTCTGGGGTCATTGGTATCGCTGGCCTCCCTTTCACTAAGTTTCCCTTAAGTATTCTCTGCAATACTGGCTCAGTGGCTGCAAATTCCTGTAAGCTGCCTCTGTCATGGAAAGTTTTAAGTTCTCCATTTAAATTAGAAGATAATTTTGCTGGATATAGCAGTCTTGGTTGGCATTTATGTTCTTTTACTGCTTGGATGACATTGCTCCATGATTTCTTGGCTTTTAGAGTTTGGATTGAGAAGTCTGCAGTTATCCTGATGGGCTTGTCTTTGTAGGTCACCTGTTTTTCTCTTACCGCTTTTAGAATTTTCTCTTTGTGTTGGGTTTCTAGAATTTTAATTATGATGTGTCGTGATGAGAATCTCTTCTGATCAAAGTTGTTTGGTGTTCTATACACCTGCAATAGTTCCATGTTCATTTCTTTTCTTAGATTTGGGAAATTTTCTTCCATTTTTTCATTAAACATGTCCTTTAAGCCTTTTGTTTTGTCCTCAGTCTTCTCCTGGACTCCCATAATTCTGAGATTGTTTCTCCTTGAATCATATATCAGCTGTTGTAATGATTCGTTTTCTTTCTTATTTACTTTGTGTTCTTCATGGCCTGTATGTTGCAGCTCAGTCACTTTATTTTCTAGGTCTGACATTCTATTCTGAAAATGTTTAAAGTGGTTGCTTATTATTTCCTGCATGTTTTTCATTTCCTGAATATCTGTGTTCATTTTTTCTATATCTCTGTTGTGTTCTTCTCTAATTTCTTGTATTGCTTTCATTATCTTCTGGTCTATTTCTTCTTTGGTCTCCTCTAGTTGCTTTTCAAGGCTTGCTTTTTGCTTAGCTATGTGTTGGTGTAGCTCTTGTGCTGTCTGTTTTATTTCCTGCTTTAATTCCTGCTTCAATTCACTGAATTCCTGGGCCCAGAAATTACCATCATTTTTTCCATTTTCATCTTTGGATTCTGCAATTTCAGTATCCCTGGTATCATCTTCTGGGGTGTCAGGTCTTTTTATAGGAGATTTGTTACCACCTTTCCCCATGGTTCTACTACCTCTGGCTGTCTCTGGTGTGCAGGAAAGAAGGGTTTGGTGAAGGCCCAGTCCTAAATGCCTCTGGAATCCTCTGGTGCAAGGGACAGACAGGGCGATGCAATTCCTGGTCCTATATGCCTCTGGAAGCCTCTCGGGCTCAGGATTGACAGGGTGATGTAACTCCCTAGAAGCCTCTGGAACCCTCTGGCTCACGGGATGGACGGGCGATGGACTTCCCTGTCCTAGATGCCTCTGGTGTGCACGGCAGCGGTGAACTGGAAGCCTCTGGCACGTGCCAGAGGAAAGGGGCGATGATCCCCCTTTTGAGGTGTCTTGTTCCCTGCCCCCCCCAGTCCACTCAGCACAGCTCTCCACCTGTCCTGGCTTCCCTCCCCAAGCGTGGGGCTCTCCACCCTCAGAGCAGAGGTGCCCTGAGCCATTCAGGGGATCAGCAGCCTTATCCCCTCTTTTCTCTTCTCTCTGCCACTTGTGCCAGTTTCTTCCCAGGTACTGTTTAAGGGTGACCTCAAAGCCCTGTTGTGCTCTTCTGAGCTTTCTTTTACTCTAAAGGGTTTTTTTTTTTTCCTTTTATTTAAAATGGGTCCTGCTGATGTCACTGCCTGTGATGGCTGCTGAGCCCTGTTTCTGATCTGGGATCCCAGGGCCTTTTCTAGGGGGAGCGCACATTGTGTTTGTAGTACACACACCTGCGGGTTGGTGTTTCGGAGGCTGGGGCCACCAGTTGCCGACAGTTCCCACTTCCCCGGAACCGCGCTTACCTCAGGATGAGGTTCTGGCCTCCGGATCTTCCTCCATCTGGTCTGTGGGTGCTGGCAGCTTGGGTCCGCGCCGAGTCGACTGCTTCTTTCCTCCTCTTCCGACGTGACTTCAGGATTTCTGACCCGCCTGCAGCCTCCTGTCCGTTGTTGGGGTGCTCCGTCCTCTCCCAGCTCTGTCAGATGTTCTGGTCCCTGCGAGCTTTCCTCTGTCTGCAGCTGCCTGCGGCTCCAGCCATTTGCACCACATCCAATTTATGTGATACTGTGGAATAGAACCTCAGGGCCTTTTGTTGGCTAGGCAAGCGATCCAGCCCCAAAAACTTAGCTCTTGCATCCCCCTCCCTTTTTTTCTGACTCTGTAGTCCAGGAGGGTCTGGAACTCATTATGGAGCCCAGGCTAACCTTGGACTCATGGCAATACTCCTGCCTCAGCCTCCCAAGTGCTGGGATTACAGGTGTGTGCCACCACATCTAGCGGTGCCTATGTGGTGTCGGGGAATTAAACCCAGGGCCTTGTGCTTGCTAGGCAAGTGCTTTAACCACTGTGCCATTCCTCCAACCCCAGTTCTTGCATTCCTATGCATTTCTAGTATTTTTTTTTAATTTCTGATTATTCGGTTTCCTTTTTAATTCACTAGTTCTTTCCTTCTGCTTTCCTTCAGCTTAAATACTTGTCTCTAATATCTACAAATACAAATATCTGTAACAAATATACCAGGTAATTTTATTATTGTTATTCATTATATAGTCTGATTTTTCTCAGCTTTCATATTCATTTTGACCTGAGGATTGTGGGAGATAAGTTTTTTAAATTTATTTTATCTATTTATTTTGAGACAGGGTCTCACTCTGTAGCTTTGGCTAGTGCTGAACACACTATATAGCTCAGGCTGGACTTGGGCTCATAGCAGTCCTCCTGCCTCAGCCTCCCAAGTGCTGGGTTTACACACATATGCCACCAGGCCTGGCTGCATGTAGTGCTGGGGAATCAAACTCAGGGCCTTGTGCTTTCTAGGCAAGTACTTTAACAGCTGTGCCATTCCTCCAGCCTCTTTGTTTTTTCTTTTTCCTTGGGGGCAAGGGGAGGGAGATGACTTTTTAAGAGCAGTTTTACTTTTACAAGAAATTGAGCAGATACTACATGGTTCATATATACTCTCTCCCACTTTTCATTGTCTGGACACAATGGGATTTATCTGTTCACACAGATGGTGCAGTGGTGCACACTTGTAGATCTAGCTACTTGGGAGCTAATGCAGGAGGATCTCTTGAGCACAGGAGTTTAATGCCAACCAACGCAGTGTAACATTCGCATTGGACAATTGTGCATGTGTGTGTGAGACTGGAAATTGACCCCAAGGTATCTGCAATGCTCTCTGGGCCCATCCCATTGTTATTATTATTTTATTTCACACAGGAGCTCACTAATTAATTAAGTTGCCCAAGCCCAGCTAGATCTTGCAGTCCTTCTGCCTCAGGCTCGCAGAGTGCTTGGATTATAGACATGTACCACCGTATCCAACTAGCTTTGGAACAATTATAAATAAAAGTACCATAAATGTCTTGTCGGCACATTTTTTGTGAATATAATTTTTCCTCTTACTAGATAAATTTATAGGAAGACAAATGGTGGATGATGTTGTGAGACTATATTTAGCTTTGTGAGAAATTGCCAGAGGGCTGGAGATGTAGCTGAACGATATGGTGGTACTTGCCTACTGTGTGGGAAGCCTGGACTCTCCCAGCTCTGGTGAGGGGAACCTGCCAAGCTGCTCCTAAAGTGTCTGTGCCATTCTGCATTATCACCAGAATGAATAAGAGTTCTTGTTTCTCTACATCTTCATCAGTATTTGGTGTTGTCAGTTTTTCGGATTTTGGCCATTCTAATATGTGTATCACAGTACCTCATTGTCTGATGTAACAATTCCTTAGTGACATGCGATACTGAGCATCTTTCCATGTGTTTACTTACAGTCTGTAAATCTGCTTGTGATGAAAGTAATATAAACTGTGATTTATAAGTGATTTTTACACATTGCAATGCATCAACCATGCTGTCTTCAAAGATAAACAAAGGTATGTGCATCCCACCAGCTCCTGGTAAGTTATGGCCTCCCCTGCCAGGACCTGGAGCCCTTACCTCACTCTTGTTTGCTTAAACTCCTTGCGTTAGGAGCAGACTGGCTCCCTAGCCTGAAGATAAGGAAGAGTGGATGGTACATGTTTTACAGCATACATCAGGCAAAAAAGTTACTATGCCAAAATGATGTATTAGACCTTATTAGTTGCATGAGGAGAACACGATATAAAGCCAAAGGTGGGAAAACTGAGGTCTCACCGTGGAGAGATACCTCGCCCAGGATTTCTGGTTGGGGAATCCAGCTGACTGTTGTTGTGTGGTACCAGCCAGTGTGAGATGGATGTTGTAAATAACTCAGTCTGATGATTATTGCTTATATGTTTTGCCTATGCATTACTGTAGACCTGCTTTTGAGTTCTCCCTTTACTTTATACTTTCTATAACTTTTCCTTTGAAATAAACTATCCCTTAAAAATCAAAAGCATGGCTTGGGAGAGATTCATTTTCAGCCATGCAAAACACTGCTTTGGTGAAGGTTATACTTTTTCAACACATCAAATTTTATGACCTGTGCCCTGAATTTAAACATAGAGGCCATTTATATTCAAGAATATGATTAAATCCTTGCTGGTACATTCAGTGATATGGAGAACATAACTAGACCACAGGGCAAGGCCAGAGTCCCTGAGCTGTCATTTCCCATGTTTTGCAGGACCCTACACACCCAGGGTTCACTTCTCCTGGCTCACTCCTGACCCTTATCCTTACCACACCATATGGGTGATGTAACTCTTAATTTCTCCCCCTAGATTGTTTCCCTTAAGACAGAGGTATTTCACATCCTGCCCTTTCTTACATGATATTTTCT
>PVKB01000347.1:542025-690322 GCA_004027205.1 Ctenodactylus gundi
GGGGGGGGGGGGGGGGGGGTTGAGACAGCATCTCGCTCTATAGTCCAGGCTGTTCCTGAACTCACTATGGAGCCCAGGCTGGCCTTGGGCTCATGGCAATCACCCTTCCTCAGCCTCCTGAGTGCTAGGATTACAGGTGTGTACCACCATGCCTGGCTTACATGATGCTGGAGAATCGAGCCCAGATTCTTGAGCTTGCTAAGCAAACACTTCAACCACTGACCTATTCCTCTAGCCCAAGACATAATATTGTTAACATGGCAATACCATGCAAAGATATTTACAAATTCATTGCAATCCTTATCAAAATTCAAATGTCCTTATTCTGCAGAATAGGGAAAACTGATTATCTAATTTCTACAGAATTTCAAGGGGCTCCAAATAGCAAAAACAATTTTGAAAACAAAGAACAAATTTGAAAGACTCACATTTCCTGATTTTGAACTTCTTACAAAGCTACAGTGATCAAAACTGTGTGATAATGGCTTAAAGATAAAGATCATAGTCACTATCACGGTTTGGATCTGGAATGTGCCCCAAATGCCCCATATATTTGGATGTTGTGGAGTATCTATGGGCTCCATATGCTGTTAGAAGATGGGGCCTGGTTGAAAATACCTGGAAAGATTTATGTTTATTCTACCCTTCCTCACTCACTCTGCTTCCTCTCACCAGGCTGTACACAGCCTTTCCCCTGATGAGGCTTCTGCCATGTGCTTCCACCACTGCCAGCAATCCATGAATTTACTGAGACCTGAAACAGTAAGCTAAAATAAGCCTTCCCTCCCTTAAGTTGTGGATGTTGGGTGTTGTGCACCAGCAAAAAAGTAACCAAGACAGAAAATGGTGCCAGAAGTGGTGTTGTTTCTGGGACTTAACCTGACAATATGGTTTGGAAGATTGTGAAACTGATTTGTGGGAAGAGCTTGGAAGGTTTGGTGATACCAGCTAAAGAAGCCTTAAGATATCATAAGACAAGTTTAATGGGAGATTCTAGTAGGAGCACATGATCTTGGTATCATCCATGTAGTGCTAGTTTCACAGGCATACAGAATGCAAGAGTTGTGGGGTAATGGAACCTTCCACTCAGATTTCAGAAGAGGGCCTTAGCACTGTGCCCCTGGGAGAGCAGTGCATGAAGCTGTGAAGGTGACGTGAAAGTGCAGTGGAGGCCCCAGAAATCTGGGGAAGCCAGGAATGTGGATCATCTGCTGAGAAAGGCCACAGGCTATGAATGGAGCCAATCAACAAAAAAAAGACTAAAGGCTCCATCTGGAGACAATGATGTAGAGGTGTGGCTATGCAAGCCCCTTGGAGCTCACATCTTGCTACAACTTGCCCCAGGTGCCGGACCTGAAACTATAGAAATTAGTGGAATTGCAGAATTTGGTTATTGTTCCATTTGGTTTTGTTGTTGCTTCAGCTGCTTTCCATCCTATTCCTCCCTTTTGGCAAAGAAATGTTTACCCTTTCCTATTGCATGTTGGAAGTGTTTAACTTTTCTTTGATTTTTCACGGGAGCTCACAACTATGAGTTTGTTAGAGTCTCAGAAGAGACTTTGGACTCAGACTTTTTTGCACTGCTCAAACTGTTCAGACTTTGACAACTCTTAGAGATGGACTAAATGCGTTTTGCATAAGGAGGTGGACATGAGTCTTCTGGTGGCCAGGGGGCAGAATGTTATGGCCTGGATCTGGAATGTTGAAAAATACCTGTGGATTCCCTGTGCTGTTAAGAGGTGGAGCCTTGGGGCTGGGTACATAGTTCGGTACTTAAAGTGCTTGCCTAGCAAATACAAGGCCCTGGGTTAGATTCCCCAGCTCCACATAAGCTGGGTATGGTGACACACACCTATAATCCCAGCACTCGAGAGGCTGAGGCAGGAGAATTGCCATGTGTTGGAGGCCAGCCTGGTCTACAGAGCTTTAGAAGGGATAAATCACTGGGGCTAGATCCAGAAGGGGCCAATCACTGGGACATAAACTGGAAGAGTATGTGCTAATTCCACCCTTCCTTACTCACTCTGTTTTCTGTCACCATGCTGTAAACAGCTTTTCCTCTGGCTAGGCTGCTGCCATGTGCTTCCACCATTGTTGGCCCATGAATGGAATGAGAACTAGTAAAAGTGTGAGGTAAAAATTTTCCTCCTTTATGTTTGTAGATGTTGGGTATTGTGTCCCATCAATGAGAAAGTAACTAAGACAGTCACTTTTATCCACGGAGGATGTTCTGAGACTACGAGCAGAACCATGGATAGTACCAAATCCTATATATACTATGTTTCATCATATATCATACATATATAGTTTTAGGTTTAGGCTTCTGCTGGTAGTCTCAGAATGTATATATACATAATGTATTTGGTTAATGATTTTTTCCATCCTAAGTTCGTATGCACTTCAATCTTTGCAGTTTGAGATGTGACATGAAAACTAGCACAAATTGCTTTTTCCTTCACAATTTCCCAGATTTATTCTTACTGTAGATCCTAGCAACCTCAGCAGACAATTTTGTTCTTTCCTAATTAGGTTGAGAGCATTGATCTCATTTAAAGGAAGCAGTTTATAACTTCTCTTTGGCATATCTGACTTGTCAAAACATACATACATATATACATAAAATGTTTACCTATATACATAAACTAGTTTTGTACTTTGGTGCTATTATTGCTATTTTTAAATGGCACTGGGGATCAAGTCCAGGGCCTTCACACGGAGCTACATCCCTATCTCATTGTTTGATGAAGGTCTCACTAAGTTGCCTGGACTTGATTGTACTTGGGGTCCTCCTGCCTCAGCCTCCCAGAGTGCTGGGATTATGGGCCTGCACCACTGGGCCTAATGTGGGCCATTATTAAGTCAACTAAGAGTTACTTGAACACAAGCACTGCTATACAGTGACAATCAATCAGATAAATAAGATGGCTATCAAGTGACTAACAGGCAAGTACCTTGTACAGGATAGACATGCTGAGCAAAGGGAAGATTTATGACCCAGATAAGACAGTGTGATAGCATACAATTTCATCATGTACTCAGAGCAACCGATATGGGAGACCTGTGGACAGCCAGCTACTGGACAACCATTCACCACAGGGAACACAGATGCCTTCATGTCCATCTCTAAGCACACTGATTGAAAGTAACTGCTAGACCTTTCACCATCCGAATACAATGTAAAACTGGTGATTTATTTCTTTTCTTTTAAGTTATAAAGAGAAAAGGTTTATTTTGGCTCACAGTTTTAGAGGATTCTGCTCATGAATATTTGGCCTCATAGCTTTTAGGTCTATGACAAGGCAGGACCTCATAGCAGGAGAAACTGATCATTTATTTCTATGATTTTTATAATATTTTTGAACTATGGTACACTGTGGGTAACTTAAACCATGGAAAACAAAACTATGAATAAGAAGAGACCAATGGAATA
This sequence comes from Ctenodactylus gundi, assembly GCA_004027205.1. NCBI lineage: Eukaryota > Metazoa > Chordata > Mammalia > Rodentia > Ctenodactylidae > Ctenodactylus > Ctenodactylus gundi. Next base: position 545,456 of record PVKB01000347.1, read on the forward strand.
AAATTACGCATCCAGAAATAAAAATTTGCATATATAGGGAACTGATTTTCCATAATAAAGCCACAACCAGATATGGTGGCACATGCCTATAATCCCAGCAGTTTGGGAGACTGAGGATGGAGGATTACAAATTCAAGCTCAGTGCAGGCAATTTACTGATACTGTCTCAAAATAAAAAGGGTTGGGCATAATTCCAGCACACTGGGATGCTGAGTTCCATATAGAATCATATACTGCATATCTTATACATCTGACGCTTAGATTTACTTTTTTTTTTCATGTTGCTCATCAGATTGTGAACTCTTCAGTACTGTGCTCTGTAGACAGGACATGGCAGCTACTGCCACTTCACTAGCTACTGTGTTTTTCCTTTGACATTTTTTGTCACCTTTCAATGAAATGAGCACTCTGGAAAAAAAGATCTCTAATACAAAGAAGCAATTTATTCAAACCTGAATACTTCTCAGGAGCAGCTTGACAACAAGATGAAGATGGTGGGAGTGCTCTCATCAGCCCACAACAGCCCGGTGTTGCATGTATTGGTAACATATGGGCCCTTTCCAAGATAAGCAGCAACTCGCTCAAGTATCCAGACCAGGAAGAAGGACTCAGTGAACTGCCAGGCGTATCAACTTTTCCTGAGATCAAGTACATTAACATTCTCTTTGGAAATAGAAACTGATACAGGAGTCTTGTAGATGGCCAGTGTGGGACATCCGTTCACCACGGGGACAAAAAGTGCCTTCATGTCTTTCCCCCCTGAACACATTGATCGAAAGTAACAGCTAGGGCTGGAGGAATGGCTCAATGGTTAAAGCTCTTGCCTAGCAAGTGCTAAGTCAAGCACCAGGCACCTGAGTTCTATTCCCCAGCACCACATAAGCTGGGCATGGTGGCTCACACCTGTAATCCCAACATTCAAGAGGTTGAGGCAGGAGGATTGTGGTGAGTCCAAGGCCAACCTTGGCTCCATAGTGAGTTCAAGACCAGCCTGGGCCGCAGAGCGAGATTCTGTCTCCATTAAATAAATAAATAAATAAATAAATAAATAAATAAATAAATAAATAAAATTCTAGACCATAGTAATGACAGAACTAAAAGGCAGACAGAATGTTGAGTTAATAAATTCACCTATCTTAATCAAGTTTATGATTTATTATTTTTATTTATAAAGTTTGTAATTATTTTAACAAACTAGGCTTTCAAAAATCATGTCAAAAACTTACTTCTGGCAAAATTACTTTACAAACCAGAAAATTAGGCTCAGGCAGCACCAAGCCAATTTCAATATCTGCTGCCACCTTCTGGGCAGTCCTTGGAAGGAATGAAGAGAGGTATGTAGTCTCCTATTTACGAAATTTACAAAGCAGTTACAGTCCATGTTACACTGTCACATAGATGTGTGACAGTGCTAGCAGTTTCTGTTGCTTACAGTAGACTCTGATTGCATTGTCCCTACCAGATTAAGCTACCCTCTGGACTTGGTACCAATGGAGCAGGCTTGATGCCTTGTCTCCTCATCTCCTTCCTTTTTTTGCTTCTTTCCTTTCTTTCTTTCTTTCTTCCTTTTTTTCTTTCTTTCTTTCTTTCTCTTTTTTCTTAGTCCTGGGGATTGAACCCAGGACTCCCAAAATGGGCTCAAACTTGCAATCTTTCTATAAAGATAATAGGCCAAGGAGATAACACAAAATTCCCCCCATAATAGAACACCTTACCCACTTTTTTTTTCATTTTCACAGTCACAGTCAGGAGCCATTCATTTAATTCCCACAGGGATGCAACTAAATCATAACACAAACCATCTCCCATGCAGCCACAAGGGCTGGCCATTGTGTGAAGGCCCTCTGTTCTCTGTCACAGGCCCCATCCATAGCCTTTCGAGGTTATGTGGGCATCTAACACACAAGGTTGCCCAGGATCTACACCCTGCAAGGCTCAGGCCTGTTTTATATCACATTTTGCTGTCAACACATTGCCGCTTCCACTGCATCATCCCAATCCCAGGTCACTCCCTTTTTCGTTAGCAGGTATAGTCACTTTAGGATTGAGCCAGGTGGGGAACAAACTCTTCCAACATCCCCATACAGGTCTGTAACTGTTTTACTGTAGTTGGCCTGGGGAACCTCTGCACTTTACCAAAAATAGCCTCATATTTTGTCCTTGTCTTACCTGATCCCATAACTCCCCCAAATTTTACTGGAAGTCCAGATCCCTGGACATTGGAATCATGACAGCCCAGCCATATGTTGCCAGATGCTCTCGGAGCTGTGCAGTAGCTGATTCTAGATCTGGAAGAGAATCAGAAAGTCTCATTATGTCAACTACATGATGGTAGAGTTGGGCACCTGGAGCAGGCTCATGCTGCTAAATCTTTAGCAACCAGTTTATGACAAATGGTGGGGCTGTGCAAACAGCCCTGCAGGAGCACAGGAAATGTTCATTGTCAACCTGCCCAGGTGAAGTCAAATTGGTCCTGACTCTCCAAGGCAGTATCTATGGAGGAAAGGCCCTGCTAAGTGTACAGCACAGTGATAGCATCGAGTGCAGCATTAAGTCACTCACATCGGTGGCTGACGGCACTGCAGCATGTATTGGGGGAGTCACTTCCGAGTTCTCTGTAACCTACAGTGATTCGCTAGGAAGCATCCGGCTTCTTCACTGGCTGCACAGGAGAGTTGTGGGGCTGTATACACATGCGCAATGCCCATCTTCTTCAGTTTCTGTCTGTGTAATCTCAGCACATCATCCTGGCAGGCAGTGCTGTCACATGGGAGGCTGGGGCAACATGTGAGTGGCATGATGTATATGTCCCCACACTACTGGCTTTATCTCTTTCATACACAGCTGGAACTCCCCTGTTGTGGCTTGTATACACGGATATCCACGCCCAGAGTGAATGTGGGAAGAGAGGAGCCATAAACAGTGTAGGGACATGGGGACAACGGCCCACTCCAAAAGACAGTCACTGGTTTTATCTTGACAGTGCAGCCTCCATACCCATCAATGTACACGAGCTTACCTGAAAAGTTTTCTGGATTCCCATACACTGGGCTATAATCAGCATCTGTATCCACTAAAGCCAGCACTTCCACATTAGAGGGGGACAAATAAATTGCCAGGTCCACATATGGCTTCCGGCCACCCAGCATCCCCTGAAACTGGTGCCTTGGCCTGAGTCCTACTCACACAGATAGGATGAAGGGATGTCCTCCAAAGAGGCTACAAAGTCGTTTAAGTTCTCTGTGCAAGCTTGCTCACAGTTCTGGCTCTGTTTAGGCTTTCAGAATAGCTGTTCAGGCAGGCTGCAGCTGTTCCCACAAGGACACCACCCTCTCATTTGGCTGTCTATTTAGTTACATTTTTTAACTCCCATTTCCCTGCATCCCACTCACCTTTGTTCTTAAGGCTCTCCCTGGCCGCAGGGACAGTACAGTCTTGGCGGTGCCCGGCTGCACCAGGAACGCAAGTACAGCGTGACAACCATGCCTAACACCGCATCCCTCATGCGGGAGGCAGGCACTCATTGTCAGGACCTTTAATGTCCAGATCATGTGCCCAACTCACAGAGGGTTTGCATTAAGTCAGTGCGCGGCTACCACTCACCGTTTCCAGCAGTGGCGTGAGCCACTCCACGACAGACCAATCTGCCGCCCAGGTGCCACCTGGCCATAGTGGCAGAGAAGTGCATGCTGGCTTGGTGGAGAAGTTCAAGAAACCTCAGGTCTGGGAACTGGAAGAAGAGACAGGGAGCCACAGGAAGAGTTGTCATGCTTTGTTTCAGAGCCCACTTCAAGAAGTCACAGACACTTAACATACAAGTGAAGAAAGGTGGAATGAGGCCCATTAATGACCTTTTTTGTTGACAGTACATCATAAGTTATATAACTGAACATGGTTCTGCCCCTATGCTACAAACCAATGAATCATTTTGTGCCAGCTATCCACCTCCAGCCGAATTGCCCTAAGCTCCTGCACTTTGTTATCCCATTTCTCTACACCTACACAGTAAGTTCAGGACTAGCCTGGAGCAGAGGGAGACCCTGTCTCCAAAAAAAAATCCTCACTTTTAGATTAGAATAACAAAACGTTGGTAGTTGCTATCCTGTGAATCTCCTTTCCTGGGATATGAGAACTTCCATCTGCTCACCCCAGATAGGGCACCGCAGGTAGGCCAAGTAATGATTACACCAGATTTCAGTTCCGTGAGCTACTGAGCTTACTGGGCTACTTTACAGGTTACTTACAGAGGAATAGGTGAGGAGTCAGCTGCACAAGCATACAGAGGCAAGGACTATTTACAGGAGCATGGGTAGGCAGGCCCTTCCAGATCTACAGATAACTCCAAGGCAGTCACCTTACAGAAAAGCCCACCCCAGCATAGATGGCAACCCACAGAAACTGCATACTGCACTTGCAGGCTCCACAACTGCTGCTTTTCTCTCTGGACTTCTCTGGACAGCTCTGGCTTTCCTGCTCGAGACTTCTCGGGGGAGCTCTCTCCTTCTTGCCTTGCTCCTTTCTCTAGTGCCCCGCTACCCACTCCTGCACTTGCACATACCTGGCTCACTGGCTTAGCCTCCCACTTCACATGCACCCCTAAATATCCCCACATAGAACATCCCCCCTATACAGGCCTGAAGGTGTGCAGCACATGCTGTAGGCTTCGGAGGGGCTGTATACACCTGCTGGAGGGTATGCCCCACACAACAGAATGTGTGCACCTGCTAATAACAACCAAGCTGATTGCACACCCGGGTGTGGGAGGGGCCTGGCCCAGAGGGCTCTACCTAGCCAATCCCACCCTGCCTATCTGTGAGCTGTGCACTCCCCCACCACCACAAAGGTCACAGGATTCTCCATACAACACTTGCTTTTACAAAGAAATTATAATAAAGAAGGAAGAATCTGGCATGGTTGGTGGCTGAAAAATACAAAGAAGTCAAATGTCTATCAATAAGTGAACAGACTGTAACATGTGCATACAATAAAATATTCTTAGTTGGTCATAAAAGAAATGATGTACTAATATATGCTATAGCACATAGTCAAACTTTGAAGATACGCCAAGTGAAAAATCACATACAAAAGTCCCCGGAGAATTGTGTTCACGACGCCTCTCCTTCTCCAGCTGAAGGAGAAGGGCATAAGTAAGGAGGTCCTCATATCACAGCTCATACAAAGCAGAGTGCCCGCAAATTCACTGGTGATAAAGCACCCAGGAAACAACTGGTGACAAAGCCACTTGCATGAGTATGTCGTCTACCGGAGGGGTAAAGAAAACTTATCATCCCAGGCCTGGTACAGTGGCACTCCGGGAAATTAGAAGCTATCAGAAGTCCACCTAACTTCTGATTCACACACTCCCTTTCCAGAGTCTGGTGACAGAAATTGCTCAGGACTTCAAAACAGATGTGTACTTCCAGAGCACAACTAATAGTGCTTTGTAGGAGGCAAACGATGCCTATCTGGTTGGCCTCTTGGAAGACACCAACCTGTGAGCTATCTATATCAAATGTGTAACAATTATGCCAAAAGATAACCGGGTAGCATGCTACAAATGTGGAGAATTTGCTTAAGAATCTACTATGATAGGAGACGCTGCATTCTAAAAATTTTCTTTCTCTTCTTGTTATTGGTAGTTCTGAATGTTAGTTTTTTTTTTCTCCTCATGGAGTCAGAAGGTACCTAAGTATGTGATTGTGAGTAGAATAAGGGAGAGAAATCAGGTATTGGCAGGTTTCTCTTTTCCTTTGTGTGTGAATTTTTAATATAACTGCAGGGATGTAAAACATGAATTCAAGTCAAAATGTTTTCATGAACAAGTTTTAGCCCTTAAACTTTACAGTGATTATAAACGTGTTAAATTTTCTGGACAATGACAGCCCTGGATTCTTTAAAAACAAGTAAAGTTCTTCCCCCGTCCCCACCCCCTCCATTTTATTGATATGTATAAGTGCAAATTTTAAGGTTTACAATGGTTTTGGGCATTTTGTGCACATACATATCTAGTCAAGGTAACAAGACCTTCTCCACTTTCCTTTCGAGCCACCCCCTACCCACTCCCACAACCCACCACCCACACCCCTGTTCCCTTTAGTTTTCACTTTAAGTTCTGTGAGGTAATAGTGATCTGCGATCTGGGTTTCTCATACCAGAGAAACCATTCGATATTTCACCTTCTGATTCTGACTCACTTCACTAGGCAAGATAGTCTCAAGTTTCCTCCATTTGTTTACAAATGCCTCCATGCTATTGGACTTTATAGCTGCATAGTATTTCATTGTGTATAAATACCACAATTTGTGTATCCATTGGTCTGTTGATGGGTATTTTGGTGTCTTCCACCTTTTAGCTATTGTTAGTTGTGCTGCAATGAACATGGGTATACATGTATCTCTGTTATATGTTGTTTTTAACTCTTTTGCAAAAATTCCCAGGAGAGGTATTGCTGGATCAATAGGGATATATATTTCCAATCTTTTGAGAAACCTCCATACTGCTTTCCATAGCGGTTGTACCAATTTACATTCACACCAGCAGTACAGGAGCGTTCCTTTCTCCCCACAGCCTCACCAGCTAAAAACAAGTAAATTTCTTATTGATGGCAACTAAATGGTGTTTGTAGCATTTTTATCATACAGTACATTGTATTCATTCACTATGCTTTTCTAATGAGTTGTCCCTATGTGCAAGTGTATGTTTTTAATGTGGCCTGTCTCTGTGCTGTTCCTGTAAGTTTGCTATTAAAATACATTAAACAAAAAAGTCCATATAATATTTACTTCTGTTTGTATTAAATATGAAAAAATACACAAACCCACAGAGGTAGAAATAAGATTAGCAGTTGACAGGCTATAGATGAGGGCAGCAGGGGGACCCAGAAGGGGAATGACTGCTCAATGGGGCAAGAGTTTCTTTTCAGTCAGTGGGTACACAACATTGTGAGTGCACTAGTGCCACTGTTAAGAGGGTTAATTGCACATTATGTGACTGTTACATCAGAAGAACAAGAGCTCAGTGGTAGTGCCCTCACCTAGCACACGTGAAGCCCTAGCTTCAGTCTCCAGCACTGACCAAACTAAACTCCTGAGGGAAGCTACCTTTTGAGTATTGAATGAAGACAGCTTCTTCCACAGGAGAAAAGGGAAAACAGGAAGGGATGGAGAAGACCGGGGCAAGCTTCATTAGGCCAATTCTTTGGAGCTAGAGTTTTCTGAAACATCTCAAAGGGGAAAGCAGATTGGGAATAAATGAGCCCGGCTAAAAAATGAAAAAGTTCTTGACTGTTTCTAATGCTTTCAAGATCTGCATTTCCAATAGTTTAGAGTAAAATTATTTAGAAAGGCTGAAACTGTTGGATTATGAGCTTCTCGAAAGGCATATCTCACATCTTTATACTTTTTTGCTTATGCATAGTGGTTTCTATAAATATGGACTTGATAGAATCAAAGCAGAAAGATTTTTGGTTTTGTTTTTTCAGAGTATTGGAAATCAAATCTAGGGGCTTCACACTAAGGTACATTCCCAGCTCTTTTAAAAAAAAAATTTTTTTTTGAGACAGAATCTCTCTAAATTGTCAAGTAGGCCCAGCTGGGCTCAAACTTGCCATCCTCCTATCTCAACCTCAAAACAGGAAGTTTTGATTATAGTTGTGTAGGAGAATAAAAATGGGAACAGCACACTGCTGGAACACCATGGTCATAGCAACAGTAAACACTGCAAACCTCAGAATAAAGTTAAACTTGACCGTGGGAGGAGGGAGCAGGTCTTTTTGTGATTAATTCAATATTTATTTTAGTAAAAGAGATAGTAGTCCCTTATGGCATACATAAGAGGATGAAAATACATGGCGATTATTTACATTTTTAAAATTACAGTCAGAGACACACTGCCATTAATCTCTCTCAAAAAGTTCCTCTTTGCTTTAAGCAACTTGCATATTCTAAAACAGGTCTGTAAGTTCTCTTCTGTGAGTGTCCTCACAAGATACAAATTTTTAAAGAAAAAGGGGGAAATGCTGCAGACAACAAAAGTATTACGGTGGGCTGGAGGAATGGCTCAGCGGCTAAAGCACTTGCCTAACAAACACTAAGTCAAGCACTAAGTACCCAAGTTCAGTTCCCCAGCACCACATAAGCCAGGCATGGTGGCACACACCTATAATCCCAGCAATCTGGAGGCTGAGGCAGGAGGGCTCCTTAGTGAGTTCAGGACCAGCCCAGGCTACAGACGGAGACCCTGTCTCAAAAAAAAAAAAAAAATTACAGTGTGTTTCTATGTTCTTATCTGCCTTATTCATCAGATCTGGCACTATGTGACTTCTGGCTCTTCATTAAAGTCTGAATGTCACAGAAGGTAAACATTTTGAATCAGCCTAGGACACTGAAGCAGCCACGACAGCACAACTAGACATGAAGGAGGACTTCCACCACTGCCGCAGGAAGTAGCGACGGGAGAAATGTGCTTGGAGGAAGGGGGGGGGGGGGGGGGGGGGGGGGGGGGGGGGGGGGGGGGGGGGGGGGGGGGGGGGGGCCTTGGGAGGCAACTGGTGGCAATGCATCTTTTTCTGGAACACACTTTAAAAATTTAAATACTGTTGTAGTTAGATTCTGGAATGTCCCCCAAAAGTCTCATGTATTTTAATGGAACCATGTGATACGTGATGTTGGTGGATTGGGGTCTGGTCTGGAGGGCTGGATTATAGTTAAGTTAGGATTAATGGTGTGTAGTGGCCACACCTGGATGCAGGAGGGACTGGTTACTGGGCAGAGACCTGAAAGGATACATAAGCTGCACCTGCCTTCCTGGAGGACCGGGACTAGTCTCAACTAGCCTCAGCTTGTCTTCCTGTTTGTCAGGGAAGCTGCCTCCACCTCTCTCTCTGCCATGTACTTCAATTGTAGCCAGCCACCCCTGAATGGACTGTGACCTTCGAGACTGTGAGCTAAAATAAACCTTTCCTTTCCTAAGTTTGTGGGTGTCGGGTATTGAGTCACAGCAACAAAAAAGTAACTAAGACAGAAACTCACTGAATTTTTCAACTACATGCCATATGTTTTACTATGGAACCATGCTCTATCAGTTAAGAGTTTTGGCACACATGATAAAAATTAAAATCTAACGAAATTGGCTTAATGATAAAGGAACTTACTGGGCTGTATATAAAATGTCCAGAGGATGGGCAGGGTCCCAGTTTAACACTGTAGTCCAGGGTCTTGCTATTCCTAAACTCTGCCATCTTTGTGACTGCCCTCCTCATAAAACTGACTGTGCACCTGCATTTCCAGGATAATAGCCTAAAGTTCCTTGGAAGACTTGGGACCTTTTCTTTCTTTCTTTCTTTCTTTCTTTTTTTTTTTTTTCCATTCACATCTAGCAGGAAGAAGCAAGGCTTTTGCTAGCATTTTCAGGAAAAAATCCGAATGGACTCTTCCACCTAAACCAATCACTGTGGCCTGTTGGATAGAACATGTCAAATGACTTATGGTCCATCCTGGGAACCAGGGTTGGGATTAGCCTCCCTGGAACCTTGGAAATACCAAAATGAAAAGTGAGCATTCAAGGAAGAGGGAGGACAAAAGTTTAATAATGGCCCAGGAGTGTGGCTTAGTGTTGAAATGAGCAGACTTGAGGCCTTCAGTTTGATTCTATCTCATATGCTCTCTCTCTCTCTCTCTCTCCCTCTCTCTCTCTCTCTCTCTCTCTCTCTCTCTCTCTCTCACACACACACACACACACACACACACAGAACCCCACTCTAAATTATCCTAAGATCCATCTTACTTTAGTGATATGAAGTCCAAACTAGGTTCTGCTTAATATTTGTCTTATGAGATGGTCTTAAAAGAAGAAATTCTACAATCAGAAAAGTTTGGAAAGCCTTTAGGAGTTTTTCATTGTACACTGGTATATTGAAAGTCTTCAAAAATACTTTAGAGAAGCTGTCAAAAAGTTTCTCTTTTGATATGCGGTCTCACTCTGGAGTCTAGGCTGGTCTTGAATTCATTATGGCTATCCTTGAACATATGGCAATCCTCCTTCCACAGCCTCCTGAATGCTGAGATTACAGGCATAAGCCAACATTCTTCACTCATGTGATGCTGGGGAATTGAATCCAGGGACCTGCACTTGCTAGGTAAGCACTCTAACTGTTCAACTATGGCCACAACTCAAGCTGCCGAATTTTGTTCAGTCAACAGTGTCACAAACTTCTTTTGCCTAAAGAAACCTCTTTTTGAGGATTACCTGTTAGGAGCCATAAAATAAATGAAACGTATTTTTGGGAAGGGTTTGTCAATGGAAAAACCTACCGTTTTAGTTTGTCATGGTAGTACATCCCTGTAATCCTAGCACTCTTGAGAGACTGTGGCAGGAGGATCCCAAATTCAGGAGGACCATGTTCCAAAATAGAAAATAAAAAGGGCTGGAGTGTAGCTCAGTGCAAAGGCTCTGGTTCATTCCTTAGTACTCACAAGAAGAAAAAAAAAGTCTAATATCTTTAAACTTGGCTCTCTTTAGGGGCTGGAACTAGTTTGTACATAGGGGGCAAAAGCAATGATTGCAGAGCCAGGAGTAATTTAGCAACAATAAAATTTGATGCCGATTTATAACTTTTTAGCAACAAGAGATTATTATTTCATAATTCTACAAGTGTTTTGTCTGCCAAATGTTGTCATGCCAAGTCTTCTTTTATCTTGTTTATAATACTATGGTTAGAAAGAAATGAATTAGCATTCAGTAATTACTTCTGGGAAAAGCAAACTGTTTTAGATATTGACACAGTGTAATTTTATACTCTAAAACCACAAGAGATTTACAGGAGAATGGTACCGGACTCTCTGATGTTTCTAGAAGATTTTCCCTATTTAACATGGTCCTTGTTCCAGTCTCATCCCTGTTCCACAGAGTTCTTGTGGATGTCTACATACACATCTTATGAGCAGATCCCCGTTTATTACGCTTAGATAGGAGAATGGCAAGTCTAAGTCCAGCCTGTGCAATTTAGCGAGACCATCTCAAAAAAGAAAATTTTTGAAAAGTGCTTGTGTGTCAGGGGAGCAGCACAGTGGTTAGAATGCTTGCCTAGAAAGTACAAGGCCCTGAGTTTGATTCCTCAGTACCACACAAACCATGTGTGATGGTGCACTCCTGTAATCCCAGCACTCAGGAGGCTGAGGCAGGATAACGATGTGTTGGAGGCCAGCCTAGAGACCATGGGGCGTTCAGGACCAGCCTGAACCACAGAGATAAATCCTGTCTCAAAAAACCCAAACACTTCTGGAGACATATCTTGGTGTGAAGGCCCAGTGTTCAATCTCCAGTACTAGGGGGAAGAAAGAAATGAAAGACAAACCTATAATTCTCCAGTAAAAAACAGAAAAAAAGTGTCAATCACAGATGAAACTCCCTTTGAATTCCCAGTGCAGATGCTGAATGGCACCAGGCTGCCAGCATTATTCCCAGTGGTGGGTAACCCAGCCTGCTGGAAGGCCTCATGCGATTCTTTACTCTGTTCCTACTTCCAACACCCCCGCCCCAGTTTTCTCTTAATTCTCTACATTTTTCCACCTTTGACTTTGGTTATATATTCATACAAAACTCCAATTTTCACACTAAATTCTGGCTTCAGAATCTATTTTAAATGTACTGCAATAGACATCTATCAACAAGTGTTTATTGTGAGCATATCACATACCCTGCAAAGTCTACAGTCTTTTATAGGCAACAACAGATGCTAATTTGCTTATTTCCGGCTCTGAGCATGACTTTGTTGATAGGCCATCTGGCATTACTCTTTTATTGCAGTGACGACTGAAACAGTCTTTTTAAAAATCTATACTCTAATTCACATCCTTGTGGTTCAGAAAAAAAGCAGAGCAAATTGCTGCAGGATCAGGAAATATTTTGTGTAATGAGTTTTGAAACAGGCTTTCCAGTTTATTTAGTAAATGGTGAAAGATTTATGTGATCTGAAGAGAAAGCATCTTGCAGCTCAATTTAATTCAAACTTGAGCTCATTTCCATGCAGCCTTCCTTGAATTTTCTGGGTAATAAAAATTTGATCATGTGACCAAACTTACCTCTAACATTGTATCCAGCGTAGTATACTAAAAGTATCTGTGTGTTTGTCTTTCCTCTCCCCACTGGGTTCAGGGAGGGCCCAGACTGCCCTACTCATCCCCCTACTCCCAGCATCCACAACAGTCCCCAGCCCACAGTCCGTCCTCAAATACTGTTTACTGAATAAAATGGAAATGGATTGTATTATCTTTAAGATAAATATTCCTTATTCAAATTCCAGATTTGTTAAATGAAATTAAGTTTTACCAGTCCTTGTTTCTAGTAGCTAACACAATGTACCAAGTTCTAGAGAAGAATTAATACAATGAACTATCACATGCCATTAATTATGGTTTTTGTCTGTTAAAAAATCCAGATATCCTTAAAATCTGAGCCTAGAAACACACTCCAGAAACTCAGTACTCTGAAAGGCTGAGACTGCAGGACTACAAGTTCAAGCCCAGCCTTAGCAATTTACTAACTTAGTGAGATCTTCTCTCTCAAAAAAGGTGGAGGGAGGGGAAATATGGAGGTAGCTCAAGGTAAAGAGCCCAATTTTCAATCTCCAGTGCTACAAACAAAACGTCATCTATCCATCAGAGTGTGGCAGCACACACCTGTAACCCCAGCATTCTGGGAGGCTGAGGCAAGGATCAAGACCAGCCTGAGCTACATATTGAGTTCCACACAACCCAGAACACAGTGAGACCCTGTCTCAGAAAAATAGATACTCTAATTTTGACAAAAATAACTGAGGTTGGAGATAATTTTTCAATCAAACATAATTATAATCTTGAGCAGGAGTGGGGGTGCACACCAATAATCCCAGCACTCTGGAAGGCTGAGGCAGAGAGATTACAAATTCATACCTGCCTGAGCAACTTAGCAACTCAGTAAGATCTTGTCTCAAAATTAAAAATAAAAATATAGCTCAGTGTGAAGATGCTGGGTTTGATCACCTGTACCATACAGATATACACAAAAAGTACAATCAAGCTTCTGCACTTTATAACTGTAAACAAAACAAAAATTGTATAAATGTTACAACTGTAAATATTATTTTAATAGGACCTGAAAAACTAGCCTCCCCCTTGATGTTTTGAACACTTCTTTTATTTATTTATGTAGTAATCTGAAGGCTTTCACACGGAGCTACATCCTCAGTCCATTTTTAAAATTTTTTACTTTTGAGACCATGTCTCACTAAGTTGCTAATTGCTTGGGCTGAGCTCGAACTTGTGGTCCTCCTGCCTCAACCTCTCAGAGTACTGAGATTACAGGCCTGTCCACCAGGCCCAGCTTGAGCACATTTAAACAATATGAAAAACTGGCTTATTAACAGAAGACAGCACTGAAGGTATAAAGAATTTATTCACTGAAATCATACCAGAAAATTTCCCAAATCTAGAAAAAGAAATTAATTCTCAGGTATAAGAAGCTTATAGTACATTAAATAACCTCAACCAGCAATGAGATTTGCTATGACACCTCATAATCAATACCTCAGAAATACAATCTAAAGAGAAAATAGTGAAAGCAGCAAGAGAAAAACAGACATTAATCTACCAAGGCAAACCCATTTGAATTCTTGCTGATTTCTCAATGCAAACTTTAAAGGCAAGGAGAGCCCAGAGCAAGATCTTTCAAGCTTTAAAAGGCAGCAAGTGCCAACCCAGCTTGTTGTAGCCAGCAAAATTATCCCTAAAGATTGAAGGGGGCATAAAAACTTTTCATGACCAAAAATCCCTAAAGAAATTTGCAACCATTAGCCCGGCATTGCAGGAAATATTTGAAGGAATCTTTAAGAGAGACAGAGAGACAAGCAGCACCAAAGAACATGGAGAAAAGGAAACATCTAAAGAGAAAGTGTAACAAAAAAATAGATTGGTATTTGAATCATTTGATTGATCTCCTACTAAAACAACACCAGTTGTTTTATAAAAATCTGTGAAATTTCCCCCCATAATTGTTATTTTTAATAGTATATTAGTTTGTAAGACATAACAATTATATTCGACATGGGGAATTGGTATAAAATCTTTTAAAAATATGTATGCATGAATTTATGGATGGACAGGTAGATAAAATGATAAACCAAATCTGGAAAAATGTTAGTAATAAGTGAAATGTGAGTAAATAATTTATGAGCGTTTTTTTTTTAATTCTGAAATAACTAAATATGTCATTATATCTATTGCTTAGGTGTAATTTACTCTTGTGATATAGACCTAAGTTTATTTAATATAGCAATTCACTTATTCGGTCTTTGATATAGGTTTGTCCTAAGAAAACTGAATGATGTAATGATAACCTGAATATCTTCTGAATATACAAACATTTATCTTTCATTACTCAGCTAAGGAATTTGAAACTTCTTTTTCTTTCTCACATTTTCTAGACTTATGAATTTCATTGTTATAGTTGTTTTCTTATGTGGACTGATAAGTGAGACTGTGTTCAAGAATCTCAACAAAGATATAGTGAGATATAGAAAAAAAGAACTTTTGGCAAATCATCTCAATAACGGGCTCTGCTGGACCCAGAGAAGAGGCATCAAGATATGGCCGCTGCAATAAGCTGGACACAGTGGTGCATGCCTGTAATCACAGCACTCAAGAGGCTGGGGCGGGAGGATTGCCTTGAGTCCAAGGCCAGCCTGGCCTCCACAGTGAGTCAGGACCAGCTTGAGCTACAGAGCAAGACCCTGTCTCAAAAAAAAAAAAAAAAAAAAAAAAAATGACATGGCCACTGCAGCCCATTGTAGGGGTGGGAAGCTGAGCTAAAGAGTGGTGATTTGAGTGAAATGAGTCAGACACAGAAGGTTAAATATATTATGGCTACATGGCCTCTCTGATTTGGGAAACCCAGAATACAGGCATTCTATAGAACCACATGGGTGTGACAGTGAACGATAAGGAGGATAGGGAAGGGCATCGGAGGGCCAAAAATAGGAAGGGATTATAAATTTTATGGTGATATATATTATAAACTTAATGTGACATATATGTGCACAAAATATTCAAGTTCATTGTAAATATCATGTATTACATATATATATTAATAAAAATGGTGGGAAAAAAAAAAGAAATAGTGGCTCACTAACTGCCTAGCCTGGCCTCACAATGGCAACCTGCCTGCCTTAGGCTCCCAAGTAGCTCGGCAGAAAGCTACACACCACCTCGCGCGGCTCACATAGTGCTTTTTAGCACTCTGGCTCTCAGCATACATCTCAGTCATTATTATTAATGTAATACAAACATGTGTTGTTACTATGATTCACTCTGATTTTTTCAATTACCTTGTATTGATGCTTCTCTGGATCCAGCAGAGCCCTTTATTGGGATGATTTGCCAAAAGTTCTTTTTTTCTATATCTTAGTATATCTTTATTGAGATTCTTTAACATGGCCTCATCTACCAGTACACATAAGAAAAGAAATATAACAAAGAATTCATAAGTTTAGAAAATGTGAGAAAGAAAAAGAAGTTAAATTTTAAATGCCTTAGCTGAGTACTGAAAGGTAAATGTTTGTACATTCAAAATACATTCAAGTTATCATTACATCAATCCGTTTTCTTAGAATAAACTTACATCAAAGACAAAATAAATGAATTGCTACAATAAATGAACTTAAGTCTATATCGAATTGCAACATTAAATGAACTTAAATATATACTACATAAGTATATTACATTTAAAGCAATAGATATAATGGCATACTTAGTTATTTCAGAATTTTTAAAAAACTCATAAATTATTTACTCACATTTCACTTATTACTAACATTTTTCCAGATTTGGTTTATCATTTTATCTACCTGTCCATCCATAAATTCATGCATACATATTTTTAAAAGATTTTATACCAAGTCCCCATGTCGAATATAATTGTTATGTCTTACAAACTAATATACTATTAAAAATAACAATTATGGGGGGAAATTTCACAGATTTTTATAAAACAACTGGTGTTGTTTTAGTAGGAGATCAATCAAATGATTCAAATACCAATCTATTTTTTTGTTACACTTTCTCTTTAGATGTTTCCTTTTCTCCATGTTCTTTGGTGCTGCTTGTCTCTCTGTCTCTCTTAAAGATTCCTTCAAATATTTCCTGCAATGCCGGGCTAATGGTTGCAAATTTCTTTAGGGATTTTTGGTCATGAAAAGTTTTTATGCCCCCTTCAATCTTTAGGGATAATTTTGCTGGCTACAACAAGCTGGGTTTGTTGCCTTTTAAAGCTTGCTGCCTTTTAAAGCTTGAAAGATCTTGCTCTGGGCTCTCCTTGCCTTTAAAGTTTGCATTGAGAAATCAGCAAGAATTCAAATGGGTTTGCCTTGGTAGATTAATGTCTGTTTTTCTCTTGCTGCTTTCACTATTTTCTCTTTAGATTGTATTTCTGAGGTAATGATTATGAGGTGTCATGGCAAGTCTCATTGCTGGTTGAGGTTATTTAGTGTTCTACAAACTTCTTGTGCCTGAAAATTTCTTTGTCTAGATTTGGGAAATTTTCTTGCATGATTTTAGTGAATAAATTCTTTATAGTTTTGTTGCTGTCTTCTGCTCTTTCACTCACACCCATAATCCTGAGATTGCTTCTCTTTGAATCATCCATTGGCTCTTGTATCCAGCTACTTTGCTCATTTCTAAATTTGGAGTCATGACAAATTATAGCACTTGTTTCCACAGCCTTGTCTTCAAGGTCTGAAATTCTTTCCTCACAATGTTCAAACTGACTTCCCCTGCTCTCAAATGAGTTTTCCATATCCTAAATTTCAACTAGACTTCTTTTCAGAATTTCCAATTCTCTATTACAATGTTCCTTCATATCTTGCATTTCCTTGTTTACTTCAGCTAATTTTTTTTTTTTTCAGACAGGATCTCACTCTGTAGCCCAGGCTGGTCTTAAACTCACTATGGAAGCCAAGCTGGCCTTGGACTCACAGCAAATGTCCTGTCTCAGCCTCCCGAGTGCTGGGATTACAGGTGTGCACCACCATGCCTAGCTTATGTGGTTCTGGGGAATCGACCTCAGGTACTGAGCACTTGACTTAGTGCTTGCTAGGCAAGCGCTATTCCTTCAACTCCTCAGCCAACTTTTTATTTGTGGCTTCTATATGCTCAGTAAGCTTTGTCTCCATTAGGACCACTATTTGTTTAGTAAGTTCCTCTTTAAGCATCCACCTGAGAAGCCTTGCATTTCTTTGAGAATATTCTGTTTGAACTGGTTGTTCAACTCATTTATTTGCTTTTTGACTTCCTTCTCAATGAGTTCCACTATTTCCGGGCCTGTGACATTATTTTCTGGGGTCTCAAGCATGTCTGTAGGTGCCCTGTTGCCCTGTCTTCTTCCCATGTCTCTGTTGTTGAGGGACCTCATTTGAAAGGCCTTCATTTGAATGAGTATGAGGATGTGGTGGGTGCTTGGGCACTAAATTCTTCCAACTTCTATGTTGGGAGTAGGCAGTGAGGGAGGACCTAACAACCTGTTGGTCTCTAAGGTGTCATGATCACCTCCACCCCCCTCTCAAAGCTCTCCTACCTATCCTGGCTTCCCTCCCTGAGGGAATGGCCCTCCACGCTCCCAGGTGCTCCCACTACACTCAGCTGTTTAGGAGATCTGTAGCCTTTCTCTCCTCACCACAACTGTCTTTTGTGGCAGTTTTTTCCAAGGCACTGTTTAAGAGTGACCCCAAAGCCCTGATGTATACACTCTTCTGAACTTTCTTTTACTCTAATCAGTTCAGTTTGGGGCTCTTTAAAAAGATAATGGTTTCTGTTTACATCATTGCCTGTTAATGGCTGCCAAGTGCTGCTTCTGATCTAGGCTCCAGGAGGCCTTTTCTAGGGGAAGCTCACAGTGCATCTGTAGTATGCACTATCACCCGGCTTATTTTGGGAGACTGGGGCAGCAGCTGCTGACAATCACCACTTCTTCTCCCGGATCAGCGCTTACCTTGGTCTCAGTAGTCTGCACGCTTCCCTCCATCTGGATTTCTGACCTTCTCGCGGCTTTCTTTCAGTTGTTGGGGAGCTCTTTCCTCTCGTAGCTCCATCAGAGGTTCCAGACTCCAAGCCAGCTTTCCTCTGTCTGTGGATGCTGGCAGCTCCCAGCTGTTTACAGTCGGCCTGGGGTGGCTTTCTGGGATGCTGGGTTTTTTTTTTTTTGCCCCTCACTTCCAATGTTCCTTCAGGGATTTCTGATCTTTCTCTGGCCTCCTTTCAACTGTTGTGTCTCCCTGTCCTAGCTACATTGAACAGGCAGCTTTTCACTATATTCCCAACTTTTTAAGTGTTTTCATGAGGAGACATTGTATAGCTCTGTTACTTGGCCACTATCTTAACTGGAAGTTTTTCCTTCCTTCCTTCCTTCCTTTCTTTCTTTTAACAGGAGATCCAACCCAGGGACTTTACAGTGAGCTACATCCCCATTTTTTTAGTTTTGGTTTTAAGACACAGTCTCCTTGGGTTGGAGGAATGGCTCAGCAGTTAAAGTGCTTGACTCGCAAGTATTAAGGTCAAGTGCTAAGTACCCAAGTTCAATTCCCCAGGATCACATAAGCCGGGTCTGGTGGTGCATGCCTGTAATCCCAGTACTTGGGAGGCTGAGACAGGAGGATTGCCATGAGTCCAATGCCAGCCCGAGCTCCACAGTGAGTTCAGGACCAGTCTGGGCTAAAGAGATAGACCCTGTCTCAAAAAAAAAAAAAAAAAAAAGACACAGTCTCCTTAAATCGCTAAGTTGTCCAGTCTGAGCTTGAATTTGTAACCTTCCTGCCTCAGCTTCCCAGAGTCACAAGTTGATCATTTAAAATAAACAAGGAACAAAATGAAAGACAATAAAGACAGAAATGAAACCGAAATGATAAAATATTTCCTTTTTTGAACTTTCTAAAATTTAAAATAAAATAATAAAATAAATATTATAGAACAAACAAGAGAAAAGCACAATTGTTTGCTCAAAGGCCTTGTCTCTACTCTCCAGTTTGAACTTTGATCCATTGGTTACACAGTGGTACAGTAATATTTTGTGTAAATAATTGTTCACTAATAATGGATTTTAATAAAATTGAACCACCTCCAAAACATGTAATTTAGGCAGCTACTAAATTATAACACTGATGTAAATTTGTATTTTGATTATTTTAGATTTATAACAAAGAATTAGAAATTTTTAAATAATGCTATATTTCAATTGTAACAATATTCAAATTTGGTAAATATTATATGTGAAATCTAAACTTGCACTTAAACTAAACTACCAAAGTTTGCAGTTTATATTCTAGTTCCCTGTCCTAAATTTCATTATTTGTTAATTTGTTTGCTTGTTTTCTGTGATACTGAGGACTGGACTCAGGGCCTTTGCCCTCAGCTATATCCATTGACTTTTCTATTATTTATTTTGAGACAAAGTCTTGCACAGTCACTAAACTACCCAGATAGGACTCAAATTCATAATTCTCTTGCTTCAGCCTCCCAAAGTGCTGGGGAGTATAGCCATGTGCCACCATGCCCACCTTAAATTTTAAACAGAAAGTTCTCATGGTGACACAGAAAGGCAAAAATGAAGTAATTCAAATTGTCTATCCTATTACCTTGCTGAGGCAGTGCCTGAGTCTCCACATACAGACTCAAGCCCGCTTCCCTTGGCTTTCTTTCTGCAGGGCTGTGAGCAGCTCTCCAGTCTCTGCCATGCACCTTCAACCTTTGCCGGCTGTTCCATGAATGGACTGTGTGAGCCCTTCTCACGCTGTGAACTAAAACAAACCTTTCCTCTCTTAAATTGTGCATACCGGGCATCCAGTCACAGCAAGAACAAAGTGACTAAGACCTTTCCTATTTATGACATTTTGTTATGGCAGCCCAAATAGACTATGACTCAAATCAATAAATGCAACTGAAGTAAACAGGATCCTGAGGGAGAGGAACAAATAGGGTCATCCAGGAAGCCTTGGGTAGGACAACAATATATTACCTAGGACTCGAGAGATTAGGACCCAGTGCTGTGGTGAATGGGGAGAGACTATTGGCAGAGGGCTCAAGTGTGGGAAAGCTCTAAGCCTGTACCAACCACGCACTTGTGCCAACCCTATCAGTGCTGGGCCAGATAGGGTTGCCTCCCTGAGGACAGCCGTAGACTCCCTGAAGGAAGCAAACTCGTCCCTCCACATGACTCGCCATAACACTGCACTCACCTATGGCCAGCTCCTCTCTGTCTCAACTTGGCCACTGCCCAGGCTACCCGCCTTCATGAGATCCATCCAGCAAAGAGCATTGTTATGAAAATAACCTTTACTCTGATTCTTTCCCTCCCCAGGCTGCTGTGGCTCAGCGCATGAGTCTGGTCAGGGCTTTCCAACAGGCTGTTCTTCTATGTGGGAAAGAAAAATAGGATTTGGAATTAGTGGTGAAGCATCTAACATTCTAGACAACCAACATTTTTTTTACAAAGAGCATCTTGGATTCAGGGAACTTAGTGCTTAGAAGCACACAATTAAACAGAGGCATGCTTGAAGTTAAAAAAAAAAAAGGAGCCATGCTGAACCTGTAACTTGGGTATTTTAAAAATCTTTAAAAACAGTGGGGTAGTGGCATTTCTTTTCTTCTCAACCATTCTGTTTTGGTTTATATTTCTTCTGCTACTGACTAACATTAGTGTTGCCCCAACTGCTTTTTGTTTTGTTTTGGTTTTGACTTGTTTTGTTTTGGTACCGGGGATTAAGCCCAGGGCTATGGCACGGAGCTGTACCCCCCAGCTCATTTTATTTTTGATTTTGAGATGGGGTCTCACTAAGTCACTAAGTTGCCAGGGCTGGGCTTGATCTTTTGATCTACCTGTCTTGGCCTCCCAAAATGATGTGGTTACAGGCCCAACTGTTAATTATGTTTCATTCACATTACACTTTGTCTTTTATTGTTTTTCTTTCTGCTTTTGAATTACAATATTGGCATTATTCTCATTTTAGGGCAGAATTCTTGAACCTAAAACAAAAGCCCTAAACCGCTCTTGTCTTAGATATAAAGAACTCCTCAGTAGGATGTCTAATTTAGCCAAGGGCAGGTGTTGTAACCAAAGCCAGAGAGCTCCAGCCCCCAGCACAGTACTACAGTGTACTGACCACAAATGGCCACCAGGAGGAGTCTAACCCGCGAGGTTCTGTTTCTGTCAGCAAAGCTTGGGAAGCTTTGTTCTTTAGCCAACGTTTGCCTTTGACCTGGTCCAATTGAGGCTGCATACTTTTATCTGTTTTTGCAGATAGCATGATGCCTGCGGGCTTTCCTTCGCCATTTGCTGTTTCACCAAAATAGCTAAGGGGCCAGTGCGACAGAATGAGTGTTACAAGTGAAAGTGAGGTCCCGGAGGTCTGAAGCCAACCGCTGCTTACAGAAAAGCCTCAGTGGATGGACGCGTTGGGGAACAAAGAACTGCTCAGCTTTTCTCCCAGATGTGTGCTTTGGGTACAATTTATTTTTTTTTTCGGGTACAATTTAAACAGATCACTCTTCATGTGGCTAGAAAAAGAATTTAGGGACCTTATATCTAAAAAATAAAAAATAAAAAAAAATGTTTCAGCCATGGTACCAGCGCCATTAACAAGAGGACGTACGAAACGCCATTCAATCTGGGCACAGCTCTCTAGTTTCGCAGCTGAGGAGCTGAGAGGGGAATTTCATATACAGAAGATCTGGCCACTGCTGCGGTCACTTGATCACTGTTAGGCAATAAGAACTATTCAAGCATGTATCATTTCTAAGTAAAGATAACAGATGATAGATCCTTTTATAATGAGCATTTAAGTTCATGGAAAAGTGCCTGTATTTCACATATCTATTGCTAAATCTATGAAAAGACATATGCCCAGAATGCCCAGATTTGTTCAAAAATTAGAAGTCTGCATTAGTGATTTCCTAAATTTGTTTTTCCTTTCCCTGTGTGTGTATGTGAGTGTGTATGCCATGCTAAGCACATATTCTGCCATAGGCTGCCTCCTCAGCCTGTTTTTACATTATTTATTATTCATTCACTTGCTTTTGCCACTGTGGGGACTGAGCAAAGGGCCTTTGCTCTGAACTAGACCCCCAGCCCCTTTTTTATTTATATTTTAAGACATGGTCTACGTAAGTTATCAAATTGCTCAGGCAGAGCTCCTACTTAACTTGAATTTATCAGGGACATTTAATATTTAAATCAAAATAGTAATATGTGATTATAAGCATTTTGTCTCTATATTTATAAAATAAAAACAGGCAAACAGTTCATGTATCACTCACATTTCTGCTGTTCCACAATCCATACATTTGGAAGGATTAAGAGAAAAGAAAAACAGAAAGCAGAGAATTTGGTATTTCTTAGTTTTTCACCCTCACTAGCTAAATGATAACTACTGATCTAGAGCAAGATGAAACAGACTCATATTAATTCCTCAAATCCCTGAGCACCTTTCCTTTCAGTGTGTATCCCTAGAAGTATTCTTCCTGTATGCCTGTGGCTCTTAATCCTGAGTGCACAGGAGGCTCTGGTCAGCTCTGCCTTCTGAAACTCAAGATTCTCCTCTGGGGTGTAGCTTAGTGTACAGTTTTAGCCCAAGGCCCTGGGTTCAACCTGTAGAACCAATAAATAAAAAGAAAATTCAGCTTTTTTTTTCTTTTGGTACTAGAGTTTGAACACAGGGCCTTTAAACTGAACTACATCCTTTGTCCATTTTTTTTTTTAATCTTGAGACAGCGTTTTTTTAAGTCACTAAATTATGCAGACTAGGTTCAAACTTGCCAGTCTCCTGGCTCAGCTTCCCAACGTTCTGGGATTACAGGCCTACACCACACTTGGCAAATCCAGCTTTAATGTATAGATGATTTGGACTCACGCATCTAATTTTTTTAAATCGGAGGCTGAGAATCAAACCAAGGGTCTCAGACATGCTACGCACATGTTCCACCATGCACTACATTCTCAGTTCAGATATCCGAATTTTTTAAAAAGCATGACTGTAATCTCTGCACTCTGGGAGGCTAAGGAAAGAAGATTGCAAATCTGAGGCCAGCCTGGGCAATTTAGTGACTCTCTTAGTTATTTTTTCATTGTTGTGACAAAATACCCAACATCCAAAATTTAAGGGGAGAAAGATTTATTTATCTTCAAGCTGCCAGTTGCCCCCCACCCAGGGGGTGACCCATCCTTACTTCTTAGCCCACAAGTCAATAACACACAGTTTTAAATACATGAGGCTTTTGGGGGACACTTAAAATGCAAACCATAGCAGCGACCTAGGAATACCTTATCTCAAATAAAAGTGGGCTGGGGATATAGCTCAGAGCAAAGGCTCTCGATTCATCCTCTCCTACAATGAATAATTAATTAATTAATTAAAAGCCACACAGATGAGTTTGACTCAGTCAGCCTGAGAAATGGTGATGGGGTATATACAGCAGACATGCTGAACAGCTGTTTTCAATCCCTGAAAAGCTCTCACTTTTTGTTATGGTTTGGATCTGGAATGTCCCCCAAAAGCATCATGCATTTGAAAGCTGATTGGATTGTGGGGTTAATTGGATCAAGTAGTTTGATCTATGGATCTCACATGCTGTTAAGACAAGGAGCCTGGGCTGGGAACAGAGCTCAGTGATTAGAGCATTTATTTAGTAAGCTCAAGGCCCTGGCTTCAATCTCCCAGCACCATGGCTGAGCCTGATGACTTGTGCCCATAATCCCAACACTCAAGAGTTGGAGACAGAAGAATTGCCATGAGTACAGGACCAGCCTGGACTACACAGCAAGAACCTGTCTCAAATAAATAAATAAAAATAAAAGAAAAAGAAAAATGGGGCCTGGGCAGAAGGGGCAGATCAACAGTGGAGCCTTGAGGGGTAAGGCCCTACCCCCAGCTTCCCACCCTCCACCTCCACTTCTGGACGTGATGAAATGAGTTGTCCCCCACCAGATCATTTCACCAGGCCCTTCCACCATACTGCCATTCTCAGCCAGTCATTCATGGACTGACTGAGACCTCTCAACTCATGAGTAAACCTTTCTTCCCTTAGGTTGTGTTATCCCAGCAGTGAAAAAATAACTTAGACAGAAATTGATACCAGAGAAATAGGGCCATTGCTGTGACTTTATCTGGCCATGTGACTTAGAAGCTTTAGGAACTAGTTTGTGGGAAGACTTTGGAAAGATTCGGAAACACTGCTAGGGATGCCATACAAGGCTGTAAACCAAGCTTGATGGGAGACTCAGATGAAAGCTCAGAAGAACAGAATGCCAATAGATGTGCACACAGTGAAGGCCAGTCTCATGAGGTTTCAGAAGGGAAAGAGAACTCCATTGGCAAGTGGCCTAAAAGCCATGTGTGTTATATTCTGGCAAGAAGTGCTTCTGCATTTTGCCCATGTCCTCAGACTTTGCCTCATGTTGAGATTAAGGGTGGCAAACTAAACCAGTAGAGGAAATTGCAAGGAAGCCTTATGTCCACGTTCTTGTTCTTACATGCATAGTGCTTGCTGCTTTGTGTGTGTGCCTCTGCATGCATGTGTGTTTGTGTCATAATGGGGATTGAACCCAGGACCTTCTCACTGAGTTATATCCCCAGACTACTTTTGTTGCTCTTTTGGGACAGGGTCTTGCCATATTGCCAAGTTGCTCAGGGTGGGCTTCCTCAGCCTCCCACAGTGCTTGGACTTCAGGTCTGTACCACCAGACCCAGCTACTGCTTGATGCTTTCAGTTAGATCTACATTGAAGGTCAGAAGAAAATGGCAGAGAAAAAAGAAGTAGGTTTTTACTTTTGTGAGAGGGAAGAGGCCTGCGGAATTGTGGCAAAGGAGAACAAGGTTGCTGGAATGACTGAAAATAGAAAGAGGCCAAGTGCCTTGCATTGGGAAAATGGGAGGGATGCCTGGAAGGCGCCTCATTGAGACTCCGCCCTTTATTAGCTCCAGGATGCGAAGACAAAACACTTTGCTTTGAAAAGAGAGCCCCAGGCCACCCTGCAGGGCCACTAAGGAAAGTAAGTCCCTGAAGGGTTCAACCATCTAAGAGCTTAGAGGCATCTGTGGACCTGGTGCAAGAAGGTCAGACTACTGCTCAAGCCAGGCACAGGTGCTGGTGTCCATGAGGTTCCTGTCACATAGGCATGCAGAATGCAAGAATTATGGAGTCATGGAGGCTTCCACCCAGACTTCAGAAGAAGGCCTTGGGGAGTAGGCAGTGTGCTCCTGGGAGTGCAGTGCATGATGCTGAGAAAGTGGACACAAAAGTGCAGTAGAGACTTGAGGAATTTGGAAATACCAAGATCGTGGACTGTCTCCTGATGAAAGCAGGCCCCAAGAGAGGCCATCATGTTGTTATCATGTAATGCCACAGGAGTAAGGCCCCTCACGGCCTTTGGAGCTAACATCTTGCCACATCTTGCCCTGCGTGTGGGACATGGAACCCTTCTGGGTTTCAGTTTTGTTTTGGTCTGACTGCTTTCTGTCCTCCTGTTCCTCCCTTTTGGACACATGTGTACCCTGTGCCACTGTACGTTGGCAGTGTTGAACTTTTCTTTAATTTTCATAGGGGTGTGCAGCTAAAACTTTGCCTAGTGTCTCTGAGGAGACTTTGGGCTTGAACTTTCAGCAATGTTTGAACTGTTGACTCTGGTGACTCTTAGAGAGGGACTAAATTCATTTTGCATAAAGAGGTGGGCATGAGTCTTTGGGGGCCAGATTCTGGTTCGGATCTTTCAGATGCACCAAGCATTTGAGAAGTGATTGGATTGTGGGAGTTAACTGGATCAAGCACATGAGCCTGAGGATCTCACTTGCTATATTTCTGAGACCGGGTATCATTTTGTGGTCCAGACTGGTATCAGGCTCACTGTGGGGCCCAGGCTAGCCTCAAGCTCACAGCACCCTTGTGTCTCAGCTTCCCCAGTGCAGGGATTACAGGCATGCACCACCATGCCCAGCTCCTTTTGTTGTTTTTAACGTAACAGAATCATAAAAGCTGAGTGTAGTGGTATGTTCCCAACTACTCAGGAAGCTGAGAGAAGATTATCACCACAAGTTTGAGGCTAGCCTGAACTACATCCCTACACTAAAAATAAAGAGAGAAAGAATTTAAAAAATAGAAGGCCAGAGGTTTAATGCAATGGCAGCATATTTTCCTGGCATATGCAAGGCCCTGGATTTAATTCCCAGTACCACATGGAAGTAAAAAAAAAAAAATTAAATTGTTAAATTCAAAGAGCAAACACAGGGCTGGAAGAACAGCACAGAAGTTTGAGCACCTGCCTAGAAAGCACAAGGCCCTGAGTTCAACTCCCTAGCACCACATAAGTCGGGCGTGGTGGCCTGTAATTTCAGCATTTGGGAGGCTGAGACAGGAAGAGTGCTATATGTGTTCAATGCCATGCTGGTCTCCACAGTAAGTTCAGGACCAGCGTGGACTAGAGTGAAATGCTATCTCAAAAAAAGTTTAAATATGCATATATAATACAATTAATCAAAAGAATGATAAAATGGTTGCTTAATCATTTGAAATTTAATCATTTTAAATCACTAAAATCATTGTTCTCTGATTGGTGGGATTATAAACCATATTTACTTCTGACTGCCTTTGTTTTCTAAATTTTCTATAATAAGCATATCACTTTGGTAACAAAACTAGTAGTTTTTATTTTACTTTATTTTGATTATTTTTGATAATGCTAGGGATGAAATCTAGGGTTTTGTATGCTAGGCAAGTGCTCTATCACTGAGGCCCAAACCCAGCCCCAACGACTTTCTTAAACTTAGTGTGTGTTCCATGTGATAACTCTAGGCAAATCCCTTATCGTGACCCACTGCAATAACAGTTCTGGGCTTTTCCAAAGTTTTGGTTCTTATCAAATAGACCCTCTAGAAATAATTCTAACGAATGAGAATACAATAATTTCCATTCTAGGCAAAGATTAGGGAAGCTATATTTTGTCTCTTCAACTTGGAGCTGGTTCAGAAGGCCCAAAGATGGCTCTCATGTGAACGTATTTTTTTTCTTTTTTGATGGTGTTGGGGATAGAACTGAGGGCCTCACACATATTAGACAAGCCTTTACTTCGGGGATACATCCACAACCAATTTTCCAAATTTTATTTTTGAGTCAACATCTTGCTAAATTGCCCGATCTGAATTATACAAGTGCACTACCACATTGCTTAGAAGACACTTCAGAGGAAAAAGGTGTAGGCCAACAGCAGACCACTCACATTTTGTGTGCGTAATGAAATATACAGAACATTACCATCTCAATTATTTTAAGTGTATAATTCAGCGACATTAATGTTGCGTGACCATGACCTCCTTCCACCAGAATTTTTCATGATGGCAACAGAAATTCTACCCTTCTTTTTTTGTTTTTAAGACAGGGTCTTGCTCTGTAGCCCAGGCTGGTCCTGAGCTCACTTTATAGCCCATGCTGGTCATGGACTCAGGACAATCCACCTGCCTCAGCCTCCCAAGTGCTGGCATTACAGGCGTGTGCCACCATGCCCAGCTTTATGTTGTGCTAGGGAATCAAACTGAGAGCCATGTGCTTGCAAGGCAGGCACTTTAACCACTGTGCCATTCTTCCAGCCCCAGAAACTCTACCTTTTTGTTGCTGTTATAACAACTCAGCAAAATAAAGTTCCAGTATATTGTTGGGCAACACTGTTTCACACGTATATCAAACAGGCCAAAAATAAATAAATAAACAGCAACTTCATAGACAAAAAAGAAACCTTTTATCTTTGGCCTTTTCAACCATCTCATACAAACCAACTACTTATAGTATAACTAACTACATACACAAAAAAAGTTAATGGAATGCTCAGAATAAGATTGTTTTTGTTGCTCTTGTTTTTGCTTTTTTTCCAAGTTTTTCTCCTTTGAGATTATAATGAACATGGTCACACCACAAGTAAGTCAGAAGTAGGACAGAGAATGCTCTGAAGGCTGGTTTGGTCATTGGAGATCATTAAAAATGGATGACCACTAACAATATATATGAAAATATAAAATGTAAATAAAAAATGCACACAAATTTTCCTCTTTAAAGCCCAACATTAAAGCAGACCCCTAGAAATTTTGGTTTTTCCTCCCCTGCTTGCAAACCCCTGCGGGTGTCTTCGGGCCACTGCCCATGGCCAGACGGCAGGTAAGCCACCCTACCCTGGGGCCATGGTCAGATTGGTCGATTCTGAGACCCCGAAGTGAAGGTCAATAGGTCACAAGGCCCTTTTTAGTTTAACTTCTCCTTTTTTGCTGTCTAGTCATCTTCATAAGTCTTCTGCTCCTGATTCTTGGTATCAATATCATCATCCTCATCATCTTCAGCTGCCCGTCTGCCTGCCTCAGCCTCCTCATCATCATCTCCATCTTTTTCCTCTCCATCTCTTCCTTTTTCTCCTCCTCTCATCCCCACCTTCTTCCTCCACTTCATCTTGCTCCTTGTCAGCCCCGTGTTCCCCATTTTTCTCACCAGCATCCTCCACCACCTCCTTCTTCTCCTGTGCGTCTTTGGTGATGACCTCTAAGCTGGTGTTCAGGCCATGTCGACACGGTGCAGCGTGCTGGTGACCCGGAGCAGAGAATTTTAAGGAAAATGGGAGTTTGGAGACTGGCCGTAGAGCTGCTGGACGGGAACCAAGCAAAGATGGCTTCCCAGAGCAACTCTACCCTGTCAACAACTCTCCATGTCTCCAAGCCTTGGCAACCACCATTCTGCTTCCTGTTTCCAAGAATCTGATCACTCGGGTACCTTACATAAGTCGAAATGTCCAGCGTTTATCCTTCTGGGTCTGGCTTATTGCATTAAGGATAATGCTTCTCAGACTCAGCCATGGTGCAGGATGTGTCAGGACTTCATTCCTTTCTCAAGCTGAACTCCATTCCACTCTAGTGTGTGCCACACTGTGTTCATCCACTCGACTGTCAATTGGTGGGGGCTGCTTCCATTGTCCAGCTACTGTGACAAAGTGCCCCAGCATTTGGTCAGGTCCCTGATCTTAATTCTTACAAGTACACCCCTCATGTAGCACTGTGAAGTCATAAGTATTGTTATGTCTTTAGCTGACTGAGGAGCCACCAAATTGTTCCTCACAGTGGCTGTGTCAATTTACATTCCCAGCAGCAAGGCACTAGGTGCCCAATTTCTGTACATCCTTGCTAATATTTGTGGGGGAAGATTTGTGTGTGTATGTGTGTGTGTTTGCTCATGTACTAAGGATTGAAGCAAGAATGTCCATACTGAGTTACATCCCCAGCCCCATTTTATTGTTTTGAGACAAGGTCTTGCTCAGTCACTAAGTTGACCACGCTGGTCTTCAACTTGAGAACCTCCTGCTTCGGCCTCCCAGAGGCATAAGCAGGTATCACGGGCACACATGCCACATACAGTTTTTTTTTTTTTTTCCTGAATGATAGTCATCCTAATGAGTGGCAGAGACACCCACAATTATGTACCCAATACACCCTTAGCAAGCACACTACCAACAAACAATTATACTTGTTAAGATTTGTCATACTAATTAATATTTGACCCACGGCAGTTGAAATTCAAAGTTTGCTCTGTTTCCTTCCCCACAACAGACACCTCCCAAACACTCTGCACAGAAAACAGGCAGAGAACTAGACGGCCTTGAGAAAGTGGGACAAATGGGCACAAAGGGCTTCTGGGAAGATTCCAGGAGGGCAGACCCACAGCTCAGAGGAAGACACACAGCCCAGAGCACAGGAAAAAGAGGGAGAGAGGAAATTAAAGAGTTAAACGGTGGGGACAAGACCAAAAATGCAAAGGAGATTTTACTCAAACAGAAATATCCACATCACTAGCTGGCACAAGGCCTGCTTCCAGAACCTGTTTGGCAGCTTGGAAATAGGAGAGGGGAAGAGTCAAAGCTTCTGATTTGAGTATTAAAAACATATCTGGGCATGTTTATTTTGCATTTTTATCATTTTGGTTACTCTGCTAATCCCCACACTGCTTTAAGCGATTCCCACAATGAACTTGTGCATGACATAATCACAACATTATTTAGGCACTTATAACGAAACTCCTTTCACTAGCTTTTGAAAATGGCTGTCTGGGTGCAAGTGAGCAGGTAATTACTAAACTTGCATGTCTCGTATGCCATTCTACTCCACAGAACATTTTATGGGTAAACAACATTATTTAAATTTTAAAAGAAAAAAACAACTATTTCCATCTCCTTTTTTGTTAGAATTGTTAGATTTCTATGCAAGTGAATATGTACTGCAAACATATATAAATATGAAAAGAGAAAGAAAACAATTTTTAGATTTTATTTATTTTAAAGAAAGCCATTTTATCTTATTATTTGTTTATTTTGAGACAAGGGCTCACTTTGTAGTCCAGGCTGGTTCTGAGTTCACTATGTAGCCCAGACTGACCTTGAACTCACAGCAATCCTCCTGCCTCAGCCTCCTGAGTGCTAGGATTACAGGCATGCGCCATCATACCCAGTTTATGTGGTGCTGAGGAACCACATAACTTGGGTATTTAGCATTTGTTAGAGAAGCACTTTTATCACTGAGCTATTCCTCCATCCCGAGAATTTTTAGATTATAATAGGAACTATCTTTCTTTCATTTTATTTTTGAGACAGAAGGTCTGAACTCACTCTGTACCCCAGGAGGGTCTCAGACTCACAGTAATCCTCCTGCCTCAGCCTACCAAGTGCTAGGATTACAAGTGTGAGTTACCCTATCTGGTTTACGTGGTGCTGGGGAATCTTGAGCTTGCTAGGCAAGTGCTGTAACCACTAAGCTATGCCCCTGCCTCTGGAGTTATTAGATTTAGCTTTATAGAATTAACTCTTTTTTTTGAGACAGGGTCTCTGTATTAAGGCTGATCCTGAACTCACTATGGAACTCAGGTTAGCCTTGAACTCAAGGCAATCATCCTGCCTCAGCTTCCCAAGTGCTAGGATTATAGGCCTGTGACACCAAACCCAACTCTACACGATTAACTTCTAAAGGGCTGGAAATGTGGTTCAGCAGTAGAGCACTTGTCTGGCATATCCACAGAACCTGGGGGGCTGGCATGTAGCGCCATAGCACACCTGATTATCGTGCTCAAGGCCAAGGCTTTAATTCCCAGCACACAATCCCCCCAAAAGACACTGAAATCCATCCCAGCCCCACAAAAAAAAAAGGAGGAAGAAAAACAGAGTAATCAGAGAAGAAGAAAAGAAAAGGCTGGCATGGTGGTGCGGGTGTGCAATCCCAGGGTTCTGGCATGCAAAGGCAGGAGGGTTGCAAGTTTAAACCCACCCTGAGCAACCTAGCAAGACCTTATCTGAGAAAGCCAAAACCCAAACAAACAAAAAGCCACAAAAACACCTCAACTAAAAAAAAAAAGAAAAGAAAAGAAAAGAAAAGAAAAATAGAAATTGTAATTGATGCTAAAATTAGCTCCTGACAATGCCTGAGCTTTCTGGTCTGAAACCTGGTTTATTTTGTGTGTTTGTTTGTTTTGTTTTGTTTTTCCTACTGCGCTGATAATAAACACAGGGCCCCACAGACAGAGGATGTGCTCTAGAAAGAAAAATGTTATTTATTTGTTTATTATTTATTTCTTTATTCTGCAGCACTGGGGTCGAATGTAAGGCTTCTCCTCTGAGCTATGTCCCCAGCCTCTTTTAATTATTTATTTGGGACAGAGTCTCAGTAAGTTGCTAAGATGCCCATGCTGGGCTTGAACTTGAAATTTTCTGCCTCAGCCTCCCAAAGCACTGGAATTATAGGCTTGTGCTACAAGGCCTGGCCCCAAAAAGAATTTATTATTTTTTGAGACAGGGTCTCGCTTTCTAGCTCAGGTTGGTCCTGAGCTCACTATGGAGCCCAGGCTGGCCTTGGACTACGTCAGTCCTCCTGCCTCAGACTACCAAGAGCTGGCAATACAGGCTTGCGCCACCACACCCAGCTTATCTGCTGCTGGGGAATCAAACTCAGAGCCTTGCACTCGCTCAGCAAGTGCTTTAACTACTGTGCCATTCCTCCAGCCCCTAAAAGAGATTTTAAAACAATCAAATAAAACTTTGGTGACTGCACACCTATAATTACAGCATTTTGACAGTGAGGCAGAAGGATTGCATTGGATAACAGGTAGACAACTCAGTGACTTAGCGAGATCCTGTCAAAAAAAAAAACAAAAACAAAACTTGGAGCTATGGGCAGGATTTGGGGCTGCAGGTATACCTCAATAAGAAGTTCTTTTCATTTGTTGTGGGACTAGGGATTGAACCCAGCGCCTTCACACTGACCTACATTCCTAGCCCATTTTTTTATTTAGTTTTGAGAAGAGTCTCACTGAGTCACTAAATTGCCCAGGCTGGGCTCCAACTTGCCTCAGCCTCCCAAAATGATCACGGACTCTAGGCCTGGTACCACCCAGCTGGGTTGAGTGTAATGCTCTTACCTAGCAGGAACTAAGTTCAGTCACTGACCACAAAATATAAGCAAATAAATGAAGACACCTGTGGAAAATACTCTTCTTAAAAATTGTCTCAAATCCCCTTAAATATTTTTGCAGAGGAAGAAAAAGTGTTCTAAATGAAACCTGCTTTGTGATGGCACTCTCCCTAACTCGTTGTGTTTCTAGGTAAAACTAACTGGAGGTCTTTGGTAAACCTACAGCACTCACGTGCATGATACAGGTGATTCAATAAGACAGAATTTCTTGGTCAGCACTGGAGTGATACTGTTTATACATATAATGGGTAAGCAGGAATTTCAGGTTGCAGTTTTAAGGTACCAGGTAGGCACTGTCTTAACTTTATTTATTTTGCATGGTACTGAAGATCAATCCCAGGGCCTTCACACTGAGGTACATCCCCAGCCTGTCTTACTTTTAGTTTTGAGATAAGGTCTTGCTAAATTGCAAACTTGCCAGTCTGGGCTCAAACCTGAGATCTTCTTGCCTAAATCTCCCAGAGTGCTGGGATTACAGGCCTGCGTCACAAGGCCTGGTATCTTAACTATTACTGTATGATGTTTCAAGAACCCACAATGTTGTAATTCATCTTCTCTCTTCTTAAACATTTTTATAATTTTATTTTTTTGAGAGTGAACTCTGCAGGCCAGGCTGGTCCTGAACTCACTAGGTTGTCCAGTCTGCCCTCAAAATCACAGCAATCCTCCCGCCTCAGCCTCTGGAATGCAGGCATTACAGGTGTCTACCACCGTGCCCAGTTTTATGTGGTGCTGGGGAATCAAACTCAGGGCCTTCTGCTTGCAAGGCACATGCTTTAACCTCTGCGCTATTCCTTCAGCCCTCATCTCCTCTTCTAATCTCACTAAAGTACTTCCTTTTTTTATATATTCCAGTCAAACATTATGCATTGAGCCTTGATTTTGAATACCAACTGGTAAATACGATGAGGAATGAATATAAGACAAAACATAATTTTTGATTTCTAAAGAAGTGACTTCAGTTGGGACAATGACATGCAATTAGATCCAGGGACTCAGGAGGCTGAGGAAAGATGATTGTGTGAGCCGAACTGTGTCAGGCCAGTCTTGACAACATAGTGAGACCTTGTCTAAAAAGCAAATGTATTTTCTTTCCTAAGAAAACTCTGTCCCCTGCAGAGTTACATCTGCAGGTCAAAATACTTGGGGATCTGATCATGGAAATAAATATCCATAATCCCAGAATTATGGCAGATGGAGGGAGAAGAATCACAAGTATCAAACATCCTTATTCAAGCAAACAATAAGTAAATAAATAAATGAAGGCTGAAGTTGCAGCTCAGTGTGAAGGGCCTGGGTTCAATCCTCAGTACCAAATTAATTAATAAGAACAATAATAGTAATTTGGATAAAAAAGCATCTATACATGAAATGTACAGACTTTTTTTTGGGGGGGGGGTAGGGGGAGGGAGACAGAGTCTTGCTCTGTAGTCCAGGTTGGTCATGAACTTACTACATGGCCCAGGCTTGTCTCAAACTCATGGCAATCTTCCTGCCTCAGCCTCCCAAGTGCTGGGACTATAGGGATGTGTTACTACACCCAGTTCATGTGGTGCTTGGGAATCAAATTCAGAGGCTTGTAGTTGCCAGGCAAGTGCTTTAACCACTGAGCTATGTTCCTTAGTCCTCAGGTTTTTGTTTCTCATCATTATTCCCTCAACAATCAGTTTAACTTCTGGTCAACATGGCAGCTTAATAACAGAGCTATGCAATGTCTCCTCAGGGACTCACTTAAAAAGTTGCAATTATAATTAAAAACTGCCTGTTCAACTTATCTAGGAGAGAAAAGAGCACCCAAACAGTTGAAAGGAGGCCACGGGAAGGCATCATTCTACCAAGGCAAACCCATTTCTCAATGCAAACTTTAAAGGCCTGGAGAGCCTGGAGCAAGGTCTTTCAAGCTTTAAAAGACAGCAAGACCAGATTTTTGTACCCAGCAAAATTATCCCTGAAAATTGAAGGGGCAGTAAAAATTGCAGCTGGAGGCCCTGGAAACAATCCCAATAGATGATGAACAACGATCTTTTTTTGAGACATGGTCTCAATCTCTAGGCTAGTTCTAAACTCTATATAACTGTGTAGCCCATGCTGGCCTCAAATTCACAGTAATCCTCTTGCCTCAGTCTCCCGAGTGCTGGGATACCCATGTGCCACCACACCCAGTGTATTTTTTATGTGATGCCAGGGATTCAAACTCAGCCCCTTGGGCTTGGTAGGCAAGCACGTTAACCACTGAGCAACATTCCCAGACCCAGTCCCCAGTAGTCTCTTTCTGAGAAGAGCTGTGTATGTGTGCGTGTTGTTGTTTTTTATTTATTTATTTTGTACTCCTGGGGGTGGAGCCCACCAAGCTACAGCCCAGTCACTCTCCTTCAAGAGAGCATCTCCCCAGTTGCTCAGCTTCTCAGGCTGTACTTCAGGAGTGGCCCTCCTGCCTTAGCTCCCAGGGTGCTGGAACACCAGATGGGAGCTAAGCAGACCTTTCTTATTTATCATTTTGAGATCTGGTCTCCCTAAGTTGCCCAGGGTGGCCTTCAATTCATAATCCTCTTACCTCAGCTTCCCAAATAGCTGGAATTACAAACGAGCTGTAATTATTTAAATACTTGCCTCTCCCTACAAACAGTGACAAGTCATTTGAGAATTTAAGAAGCAAAATTACATGATCTGGTTTACTTAGGAATCTATCAGTAACTGCAGCTGGACCTGGTAACACAGGCTTGGGTTAGGGGGGCTGAGGCAGGAGGATAGCACAAGCTCAAGCCTAGCCTACACAATTTAGCGAGACTCTGCTTTAAAATCAAAAAATTTAAAAATGAACTGGGTATTTTTATTTTTTAGTTAGTTTGTTTTTCTTTGAGACAGGTAGTATCTGTCTTTCTGTAGTACACGCTGGTCCTGAACTCACTATATAGCCCAGGCTGACCTGGGAATTGTGAGCCAGTATTTGAGGGACTAGAAAGTGATAAAATTGGGGGGCACCATACAGAATGAGAAGGTCAGAAAAGGTCCTTGAGCTGGAGAAAGGGTTCAGCAGTTAAAGCACTTGCCTAGCAAGTGCTACATCCTGATGCAGGAGGATTGAAGTCAATCCAGGGCCAGCCTGGGCTCCATAGTGAGTTCAGGACCAGCCAGGCTGCAGAGCAAGACCCTGACTCAAAAAAAAAAAAAAAAAAAAAGAGTTCCTCAAATAAAAGCTTGAAATGTAGTGAGTCTCTTGAGATGTCCCAATGAAGTACACATTGTGCTGTTGTGTTGTTTGTGCTCTAGTGCTGTTTTCTCCCACACCGAGCCTCAGCTGGCAGTGTTGTGTATTGTGATCATGGTGATGGTTATAGAACTACACACATTTGCACAAGATTCACCGAATTGAACACCTAAGAAGCTACATTTTACTGAATATTATACTTTAATAACTCTGACCACTAAAAAAAGAATAAAGCAAATGAGAAATTATATGACACTGTATTATTTTCAGTGTACTTAAGAGCCAGGATTTTTGGTATAGAGAAAATGAGATACACAAGTAACATAAAAGGGACTATGTAAAAAAAAAAAAAAAAAGCAAAAACCTCATTGTCAGCTGGGCCCTGTGGTACAGCCTGGAATCCAGCACTGTGGATGACGTGCAAGGATTACAAATCTGGACCCGACCTGGGCAATTTAGCAATTTAGTGAGATCCTGTCTCAAAAAAAAAAAAGGCACTGGAGGAACAGCATAGGAGTTAAGATTGCTTCCCTAACAAGCACAAGGCCCTGAGTTCAATTCCTCAGGACCTCATAAAGCTGGGTGGGGTGGCGCATGCCTGTCATCGCAGCACTCAGGAGGCTGAGGCACGAGGATTTCTGTGAGTTCAAGACCAGCCTAGACTACAGAGCAACAGTCTCTCAAGCACAAAACAGACAAAAACTGTGGTTTGGATACATATGTTCCTCTGCCTTAATTATATTACAAAAATAAATAAATAAATAAAATCCAGGTCTTTCATAATCCCTTGAGTTAAGAGATTCTTGACCATTTAAATCTTACCTGGAGCTGGCCCAAGAAGTAGGACTGTAATTTCAGCACTCTGAGGCTCAGGCAGGAGGATCACAAGTTTGAGCCCAACTTGGGCCATTTGGTGACTTAACAAGAACCTGTCTTAAACTCAGCAATAGGGCCTGGAGGAATGGCTCAGCGGTTAAAGAGCTAGCATAGTGCCTAAGTTTCATTGTCCAGCACCACATAAACCGGTCGTGGTGGCGCACCCCTGCAATTCCAGCCCTAGGGAGGCTGGGACAGGAGGGTTGCTGTGAGTCCAAGAGAGCTCAGGACCAGCCTGGGCTATACAGCAAGACCCTGTCAACAACAACAACAACAACAACAAAAAGTCAGAAACAAAAATGGACTGGAGATATAGCTCAGTGAGAGGCCCTGTGTACACACAGCCCCCACACGCACTCACACCCGCCCTCTCCCGGGAAGGGCCGCGGCGCCGCCGTCGTCCGTTTGCAGCCCCAGCTGCGAGAGGGCGGGGCTGCGGCGCCACGAAGAGACTCCAGTCGTGGACGAGCTGGAGGCCACCCGAGGCACCGTGCCGGTGCAGACGCAAAGAAAGGTCCCGGCCCGAGAAGGTACCGGAAGGCCGGGCCGGGCGCGGCGGGCCCCCGGAGGCGGCATCCCGCACGCGGGAGCTCCCCGCCCGGGACGCCCGCCTCGGCTCCGGGGCGGGCAAGACAGCCGGGCCGGAGCCGTTTTCCTAGGGAGCCACCCAGGAAAGTTGGAGGGGATCCAGAAACAAGTACAGGCGGAAAATCAGGGATGAGTTTTCAGGGGAGCGGTGAAGACATTCTCCCCGGTCAGTGAGCTGATGACGGAAATCTTACCGGCCTGGTTCTCCTGACCTTAAAGCTCGGGTCCCAGGTAAAGTGCGGAGCCCGAGTGAAGCGGGTTCGCGGCCATGCGTGCCCGCGCCCGCGCGGCGGCGGGAGGGCAGCGGGGCGCCGGGCCCGGGGCGCATGCGCCTCGCGACGCCGCGGCGGCTCGGCGGCTCCCCGCGCTGGCCGGGCTGCCTGGAGCCGTATCTAAGCAAGATTTTCAGACAATGAGAAGCCAATTAGCAAATGAATTGGGTAAAGAGAAAGGAGGCCTGGGGACACTGGGGAGCTGCTCAAATAAAATGTTTAGAAAAAGTCTCTCTCAGGGATATTTGATACAAGACGAACTGCTAAGGCCTTGACAGTGTGAGCTCGGAGGGAACTGCATCTGCGCGGGACTCCGAATACAAGTTTCGTTTTGTTTCGGTTCCAGTGCCGCGGCTAGAACTCAGAACCTCAGACCTGGTAGACAGGGCCTCCGCCGCTGGGCAGCGCTTCAGGCCCCAAATTCACGTTTTGAAAGTGCTCATGGGAGCATCGGCCCTAAATTGACAAGAATGGACGTGGAGGGCGAGGTGCAGCTCCGGGGTACTGTTTGCCTAGTGTGCACACGGCACCCCGCGAACAAGACCAATATAGGACCAATATTGGTTTCCATAGAAGATGACGGTGTCATGGAGTACAAAAGTAACAACAGATGGCGAGACGTGGGAGGATTTTAGTGACACTTTTCAAGGGGGTGAGGTAGGCATAATCAGCCATTGATGTCTGCTGGGTGTTTTCTGAACAGCTGAGTGGATAGAGGTACTCTGCGTGACCTGAGAAGATCACTGAGCCACGTGAGTGTCCGGGCCACGCAGGGGGAGGAGCTAAGAGTTTTGTGCGTGGGTGCGTGCTGGTGGGTGTGTGTGTGCTGGTGGGTGGATGTGGGCGTGGCTTGTTTTGCAGTGCTAGGGTTGGACCCAGGGCCCTCACACTAGGCCACATCACCAGTCCATTCTTTAATTTTTATCTCAACTCAAGTTATTACTAAGCTGGTAAGTTTACTTGGCTGGGCTCAGACTTACAATCCCCTTGCCTCAGTCTCCCAGAATGCGGGGATCGCAGATCTGTGCCCCAGGCCTGCCTGAGAGTTCTGTTTGGTATTTTTGAAAACATTGAGTCCAAGATCCTAGTAGATACCCGAAGGACAGGTCAAGGAGGAAGCCCTGGGAGGAAGCGGTGGGGGGGGGGGGGGGGGGGGGGGGGGGGGGGGGGGGGGGGGGGGGGAGGAGGGGGTGGATTCACCCCGTGGTTGGTACGGGTGTCACATTGACAGCCAGGGACCTATGCGAGATAACCGAGGGACAGAGTGAAGAGCACGCAGGACGGAGCCGGCCAGAGCGCTGGGCACACAGGACCTCCAGGGAGAAGACAGAGAGATGGAGCCGGCAAAGACCCTGGCAAAGGAAAACCTGGGGAGTAGGAGAGTCTAACATCAGCAGAAAGCAAGTTGAAAATACATCAAGCTAAGAGGCTGTGATCCACTACACCAAAGGCTGCGGAGAAAGATGAGGAAAAAAAAATTGATGATGATCAGGAAAAGGGGTTCCTGGGGAGGGAGGAAGCTCTTGAAATTGCAATTTCCTGAGTTGAAAAATTCGGGGGTGGAGGAATAGCTCAGCGGTTAAATGCTTGCCTCACAAGCACAAGGCCCTTGGTTTGATTCCCCAGCACCACAGAAGTTGGGGGTGAGACCGAGGCAGCATTGACGTGAGTTTGAGGCCAGCCTAGGCTACGTTAGTGAGATCAGGACCAGCCTGTACTGCAGAACAAGACCCTGTCTCAAAAAAAAAAGAGAGAGAGAGAGAAAATTTCAGATTTTGATGGAAAGAAAAGATTTTGTGAGGACAGATTTTACTGGAGAGAAGAATATCTGACAGAAAAAGTCAATCAGAAGCTGGGCATGATGGCATAAGCTTGTGACCCCAGCACTTGGGAGGATGGGGCAGGAGGATTACCGTATGTTAAAGGCCAGCCTGGGCTACATAGTGAGTTCAGAACCAGCCTGGACTACAGAATGAGATCCTATCTTCTGTCTCTCGCCTGGAGAAAAAAAATTTTTTTAAAAAGGAAAGAAAGGAAGTGAGCTGCGCAGGAATATTCTACAAAAACAGAGTAAATACCTTCATTCTAGTGTAAGGGAAAAGGTTTTATCCACACTATAAGTTCATCTCTCCTAAATTTTTCTTCAACCTTTGACATCATTTTTCATCTAACATAACACAAAATATTTCAGAAAAACTGAGAAACAGATAACTACTCT
The DNA here is from genome assembly GCA_004027205.1 of Ctenodactylus gundi. Lineage (NCBI taxonomy): Eukaryota > Metazoa > Chordata > Mammalia > Rodentia > Ctenodactylidae > Ctenodactylus > Ctenodactylus gundi. The sequence goes on from PVKB01000347.1 coordinate 585,166, forward strand.
GCTGACATCATGACCGTTTGCATGGACATTTGTGCTTGTGACTGTGTAATTATACCCCGTACATAGAATTAGAGGTATTTTTTTTTTGTAATGGAAATTGCTTTTTTACTTGCTAGTAGTGGGGTTGGGAGTGAGTTGGCGTGCACAGCTGTGGTGCAGTTCTGTAGATTGCATATGGTCCTCCAGGGACTATGCCATTGGGGCCAGTCTGAAGCCCTGTGTGGTGGCGCTTCCTTGTATCCCAGCTGCTTTGGAACCTGAGATGGAAGAGTCCCGAGTTCTAATCCCACCTGTGCAATTCAGTGAGACCTTGTCTCAAAAAGTGCTGAGAGTGTAGCTCAGTGGCAGAGCACCCTGGGTCAATCTTCAGTTTGCAAAGAAAAGAAAAGAAAAGAAAGAAAGAAAAAGGAAAGAAAGAAAGAAAGGAAAAAAGAAACAAAACCACAAAGAATTAAAAAACGACAAATTTAAAAATAGTTGAAAAAGCCATAAAAGCTTTACGATGTGTTGTCCCTGCCCCTCTTTGGCCAGGTAAGCCATTTCCTCAAGGGACACATGGAAGTCAAATCTCTGTCCCCTTGGAGTTCAACTTGCTAGAAGAAAATTCTCAAATGGGAGTAATTTGATCTGTCTGGCAGAAGCTGGGAAAACACAAGTTAGAATAGGAGCTTCCCTCTCCCTAGAAGAGGCCGTGGTGATAGCCCTCCACTCAGGTGGATCACTCCATGGCTTATGATGCACTGGGTTTATTTCCTCATTTTAACTTTGCATCAGTCTTGGGAGAAGCTGAACTGTTATACTTCCTATCATTAAAAGGGGGGGGGGGAGGTTGAAGGAACAGCGCAGTGGTTAGAACATTTGCCTAACAAGTGCAAGGTCCTGAGTTTAACTCCCCAGCACCACATAAACAGGCATGGTGATATACACTTGTAATCCCAGCACTTTGGAAGGCTGAGACAGGAGGATTGCTGTATGTTCCAGGCCAGCCTGGACTCCACAGTGAGTTCAGGATCAGCCTGAACTACAGAGTGAGACTCTCAGAAACATCACGCTCATCTTATGTGGTGCTAGGGAACGAAACCCAGGACCTTGAACTTGCTAAGCAAGCACTTTAACCACTGTGCTATTCCTCCGGCCCTCAAAAAAAAAAAAAAAGAAAAAAAAAAAGAAAGAAAAAGAAAAGAAAAGAAAAGAAAAGAAAAGAAAAACCCAGCATGGCATGGTAGTACATGCCAGTAGTCCCAGCCCTCTGGGAGGTTGAGGCAGTAGAATCCCAAGTTTGAGGACAGCCTGGGAAACTTAATGACTTAGTGAGACCCTATCTCAAAGTCAAACATTAAAATGAGGTCATGTATGTAGTTCAGTGTAAAAGTCCTGAGCTCCAGCCCTAGTACCATAAAACAAAAACAGCTGGGCATGGTAATGCATATGTGTAGTCTCAGTTACTGGGGAGGCTGAAATAGGAGGATCACAAGTTCGATACCAACAAGGACAGCTTAGTGAAACATTGCCTCACACTTAAAAAACAAAAACAAAAACAAAACAAAACATTAAGAAGGCCTGGAGAGGTACTCAGAGTGAAGGCCCCATGTAGCTCAGTGATAGAGTGCTTACTTAAGCATGTACCAGGTCCTAGGTTCTATCTCTAGTACTAAAACAAACAAACAGAAACAAAACAGAGGGGGCTGGAAGAATAGCAGTTACAGTTCAGTTCCCCTGCACTACATAAACTGGGTGTGGTAGTGCACGTCTGTAATCCCAGAACTCGGGAGGCTGAGGCAGGAGGATTGCCTAGAGTTTGAGGTCAGCCTGGGATGCACAGTGAGCTCAGGACCAGCCTGGACTACAGAGTGAGATCCTGTCTCAACACAACAACAAAACCAGAGAAAGAAATGGAGGCATAGATGACAACTTCCAAGATTCTCTAGGTAGAAAAGTAGAAGTTTCTAAGTAACTTATTTACAACCCCATAAAGAAAGAAGAAAAAAGAAGGAAGGAAGAAGAAAAGGAGTGAATGAACTTAGCAATGACAGGAAACAAGTTATTGATACAAGCAGCAAATGTGGATGATTTTCCAAATCACGAACTAGGCTGAGTGGAAAAAGCCAGTGCCAAACGGTTATGCACTCTTTGACAAAATTTGGGACCAGAAGAGGGGTGCACTGGGGCGTAGCTCAGTAGTTAAAGCACTTCCCTAGCAAGTTCAAGGCTCTGAGTTTGAATCCCCAGTACCACATAAATTGGGCGTGGTGGCACATGCCTGTCACCCAAGCACTCAGAAGGCTAAGGTAGGAAGATTGCCATGTGTCTGGGGCTAGTCTGGGCTGTATAGTAAGTTTAGGACGAGCCTGGACTACAGAGAGACACTGTGTCTCAAAAAAAAAAAAAATCAAAATTTAGAAATGAAGTGGTGGTTGTCAGGTTTGAGCAGGTGGAAAGAGGCAGAGCAGGGGGAGATGGGTGTAGGTCCAGAGGATAGCATAGGAGGTCTGCATGGGGAGGGAACAGTTATCTCGAATGTGGATATGTGGATATTATACTAAAGTTTTGCAAAATACTACCATTGGAGAAAATTAAATAAAAGATACATTGAATTTTTCTCTGTAGTATCTTAAAACTGCCTAAGAATCTATAATTATTCCAATAAAAACTTCCATTAAAAAATGAGTCAGGCTGTGTGTCTGGGCCCAGCTCCTGCCTGTGCAGTGTCTACCGCCCCTAAGCGTAACACGGCACGATACGATCTTCCTGTTCCAATCCCCATGCTGACTCACCACAGCATGAACCCACTTTTTTTCCACAGTTCTGAAGGTTGAACCCAGGGCTTTCACACTGATCTGCATCCTTAGCCCTTTTTAATTTTTATTTTACTTATTATTTAATTCTGGTGGTAATGGAGATGAAACCCAGGGCCTTCGCACTAAGTTATATATATATATATATATATCCCCAACACATTTTTATTTGTATTTATTTTATGTATGTATGTATCTTGGAGATAGGATCTTACTCTGTAGTCTGGGCTGGATTAGAATTTACTATGTAATCCAGGCTGGCCTCTAACTCATGGCAATCCTCCTGCCTCAGGCTTCTGAGTGCTGGGATTACATGGGTGCATCACCATTTGTATTTTCGATTTTTCAACCCTTTTCCTTCCCTTCCCCCACCCCCTCAGTACTGGGGATTAAACACAGGGCCTTTGCTCTAAGATAGATCTTACCCTTTTTTATTGTTTATTTAAAACAGGGTCTTGCTGGGTGTGGTGATGCATGCTTGTAATCCCAGCACTCCAGGGACAGAGGCAGGAGGATTGGTATGAGTTCAAGGCCAGTTTGGGCTACATAGTGAGTTCAGGACCAGTCTGGACTACAGAGCAAGACTCTGAATCAAAAAAAAAAAAAAAAATTCCCAAAACATCAATAACAAACAAAGAATAAAACCCAGGGTCTTGTAAAATTGATAATTGCCCAGGCTGATCTTGAACTTGCAATTCTCCTGTCTCAGCCTCCCAAAGCACTGAGATTATAGGCCTGAGTCACTGAGCTCAGCTTCAGGTCCCTTTAATGAAACAGTAAAGAAAAACAAGTTTTGTGCATGTTAAGCCTGGGCCTTCCCAGCCAGCCACAGTCTCAGCTTTCTTTTTTCCTATTTTTGTTTTTCTTCTTTTTGCTGCATTTTTCTACTAGAACCCAATTTTAATTAATGTACTTTTTTTGTGTGTATATATAGTACTGGAGGTTGAACTTAGGGCCCTTGCACTGAGCTACATCCCAGCCCATTTCTTAATTTTTGATTTCAAGTTAGGGTCTTGCTAAGTCATTAAGTTGGCCAGCCTGGGCTCAGCCTCCAGAGTGCTGGAATTTACATGTCTACACCACAAGGTCCGCATTTTTTTTTTTTTTGAGATAGGTCCTCTATGTGGGCTAGAACTTACAGTCCTCCTATCTCAGCCTCCCAAGTACTGGGATTACAGACATACACTGCCACACCCAGCCAGTGTACACTTTTAAAGAATTAACAAAAAATAGCAAGAAAGTCGCCAAACCAAAAAAGTAGCCTAGTACAGTTCTTGCTGTAAGATTCCGTGACCTCCATACAAGACTACAACCCTAGTTCAGACGCATCTCCGCTATGAAGCAGCTTGAGGGCTTTGTCGAGGCAAAAAAAGCCTGGTTTAGAGTCTGGCCTCCTCACTGAGTGGCCACTTGACCTAGAGCAGTTCATTTCCTGACCTATAATACAAAAGCAACAGACTCACAACTCCCTGTCTCCGGTCCCCTTTGTCTGAGTCTGGGGAACCAAGGTTTCCTAACTAGGAGTGGTGAAATGCCAGCAAGAGGTTGGCTAACCTAGGGAAGACTGAGAAGTTGGGGCCCCTTCATTTCAATCTGACCTGGAGGCTGGGCATTCCCAGTAAGCTGGAGATGCAGTAGCCTCTTGGTCCAGGAGGGTATGATGAGCACACTTATCATCAAGCTGGGCTGTGCAGGCCAACACTGTAATTATGCGTAGGCCTTAATGGTGGGCAAGAGCTGTGAGTAATGGGTGGCAGAGTGGGGGTGGCCAATCAGGAGAGGAGAGATCTCAGGGAGTCAGGAGAGGAGGAGGGACTCGGCCGACTGACCATCCAACTGGAAATGGAGGTGATTCATTTTATGCACCTGGGTGAAGGTGTGAGTGGGGGTGACTCAAACAGTGGGAATAGTGGCCCTCACTGGAGACTGAATAAGAGGAGAATATGGAAATACAGGCAACAATGGAAAACATTAAATCTCAAAGAAATTGCTACTTCCGACTGATCTCACATCAATCCCTAAAACATTACGGTTAAAGGAGAAGAGGAAGTTATCCTTAAGGAGGAATATACAAATATCTATTATGGGGCTGGAGGAATGACACAGCAGTTAAAATGTTTGCCTTGCAAGCACCAAGTACCTGAGTTCAATTCCCCAGCACCACATAAAGCTACGTGTGGTGGCACACACCTGTAATCCCAGCACTCGAGAGGCTGAGGCAAGAAGATTGCTGTGAGTCCAAGGCCAGCCTGGGCTCCATAGTGAGTTCAGGATCAGCCTGGGCTACAGAGCAAGACCCTGTCTCAAAAAAAAAAAAAAAGATTTAATGAAATAATTCCCAAGAAAGTACCTGGAACATGCTAATATAGTGTGTGTGTGTGTGTGTGCGTGTGTGCGTGTGTGTGTATAGATATATATGCATACACGTTGTTGGGGTCTTAAGGGCCTGAGAGCCTCAGCATCGCTGAACTTGGCCGAGTTCCTTCCTTTCCACGAACAAATGTTACTGCTTGTAAATTAAGCCAGGTGTTGTTTTGCTTAAACACCGGGAATTGCTCCTTATGGCATCCTCCTTCCCCTACTCCTTCCTTCCCCCTGGGCGATCCCACGCTGGTTGAGGCCTTGCTGATTGGCCCAAGATAGTTTCCTCAGTCTATTTAAACCCTTGTACTTCCCTAAATAAACTTAAGACAGTGATCACTGAAACGACTCCCAGAGTGTGTTACTCTCTCGTCTGATGCCTCCTTGGCTGTTCCGGGGGTCCCTGCAGGACGGAGTCCCCTACAACACATTTTTTTTTGAGAGAGAGAGGGTCTTGCTCTCTAGCCCCAGCTGGTTGTGAACTCACTGGTGTAACCCAGGGTGGTCTTGAACTAGTGGCAATACTCCTGCCTCAGCCTCCCAAGTGCTGGGATTACAGGCCTGCATCACCACGCCCAGCTTATGTGGTGCTGAAGCACTTTAATCACTGAGCTATTCTTCCAGCCCCTTTCCCCTTTCTCATTTAATCTTCATAGAAATTCTGCAAACTGTGTGTGTGTGTGTGTGTGTGTGTGTGTGTGTGTGATTGGGGATCGAGCTCGACATTCATGCTGAGCTATATCCCTATTCCTTACGCTCTGACTTTTTTTTTTTCCCAAGACATAGTCTCACCAGCAGGTAACCTAGAACAGACTTAAACTCCTACCCTCGCCACCTAGACTGGCCACAGGCCTCTGCCATAAGGCCAGGCGAAGTATCAGTATTTGTATTTCTATCTTACACCTGAGGATACTGAGGCTTAGAAAGGTTAATTAACAAAGCAGGACCTTGGGCAGAGCCAGCACCAAAGCCTGGTTTGAGTCCTCAGCCTGAGCTCCCTACCAGGAGAGTTCAGTGTTTCTTAATCTTTTTATTTATCTTCACATTAGCTGACACAGCACCTAGTCTAGCATCTAGTCTCACATTGCCCTGAAACCTGCTCATAACTTAAAAATGGCTCTAAGAATCACAGGTTCTCGGCCAGTGGGGTGTTCTCTGGCAGCCCAGATTCTGAGTCAGAAAATCCTGAATTTAAATTCTGTTTATGCCGGGCCTCGTGGTGCATGTCTATAATCCCAGCACTCTGGAGGCTGACGTAGGAAGATCAAAAGTTTGAGCCCAGCCTGGGCAACATAGCAATTTCGTGAGACCCTGCCTCAAAATAAAAAAAAATTTTAAAAGGGTGCCACAAATGAAAAAAGTAACTAAGACAGTTATCTATTGACATTAGTCTTATTTCTGACTAAATGTATTAACATTAAAATGAAAACAGGGGGCTAATGATGTAGCTCAGTGTGAACCATGGGCTCAGTCCCCAGTATTACAAAAAAAAAAAAAAAAAAAAAATAGCTCTGTGATGCCTGGGGCAAAGTGCAAAATGTTGGTAGATCCTAATATTTATTTCTCGTTTCCTTTTTTTTTTTCTTTTTTCAAGACAGGGTCTCGCTCTATAGCCCAGGCTGGTCCTGAACTCACTGGTGTAGCTGAGACTGGCCTTGGACTCAGGGCAATCCTCCTGCCTCAGTTTCTCAAGTGCTGGGATTACAGGCATGCACCACCATGCCCTGCTTTAAGTTGTGCTGGGAAATCGAACTCATGGCCTTGTGCTTACAAGGCAAATGCTTTAACCTCTGTGCCATTCCTCCAGCCCCTGATGTCTATTTCTGTGAAGTGGGAATAACATATAATGACCTGATTTTGTTGAAAGGACTTCATACAAGTGTAAATGAGGATATTCGTTGTGTGGCACATCATCCATGTGTAACAAGTGATGGCTAGTATGTGATCCGAGCATAAGCAGGGGTCTCCATCTTGGCTACACAGGGGCATCGCCTGGAGAGTTTAAAGGCACTGAGGCCTGGCCCCGCTCCCCAGATTCTGATTTATTAAGTCCACAGTACAGATAGGGGGTGAGTTTTTTTTTTTTTTTGTCATGAAAATATTTTTTTAAAGTACACACAAGGGCATAATCAATCCTCATAGAACATTATCCAGATTCATTAACTAAAACTTTATCATATTTATCTAATCTGCCTTTTTTCTTATTTTGTTTTGTTTTTGAGATAGGATCTTGTTCTGTAGTCCAAGGTAGTCCTGAACTCACTATGTAACCCAGTCTGGCCTCAAATTCATGGCAATATTCCTGCCTGAGCTTCCTAAGTGCTGGGATTACAGGTATGTGCCATCATGCCTGCAAGCTCAAGTCTGAGTTCGATTCTCCAGCACCACATACAGCCAGGCATGGTGGCTCATACCTGTAATCCCAGCACTTGGGAGGCTGAGGCAGGAACATTCCTATTATGTTAGTCCAAGGCCAGCCTGGGCTACATAGTGAGTTCAGGACCAGCCTGGGCTAGAGTGAGATCTTGTCTCAAAAAAAAAAAAGAATAAGAATAAGTAAATTTATAGACTTTTTTTTAGTATAGGAACAACACAGTGACCTTATTACCAAATTTATAATTCTTTGGTATTATCTCAGTCCATAATCAAGTTATCTCTAATTTTTTTTTGAATCAAGAGTCTCTATAGCACAAGCTGATTCTGAAATCACTACATAGCCCAGGCTGGCCTCAAACTCACAGTGACCCTCCTGCCTCAGTGCTGGGTGACAGGCATGTGCTGCCACTCTCAATTTCTTTCTTTCTTTTCTTTTCTTTTTTTTCTTTCTTTTTCTTCAGTCTTGGGTATTGAACACAGGGCCTTTGCTCTGAGCTATCCGCCTGTTTTTATTGTTATTTGAGACACAGTACTGCTAATTTGCTAAATCACACAGGTAGAGCTTGAATTTGAGATCCTCTTGCCTCAGCCTCCTAAATGCTGGGATTACAGGCATGCACCACCACACCTGGTTTATGTGGTGCTGGGGAACTGAACCCAGATGGCCTTGGACTTGCTAAACAAGTGCTCTAACCACTGAGCTAAGCCCCCAGCCCTAGACGCTGGGTTTAATCCCCAGTACCAGGAAAAACAAATCACCTACAGAGCTTAGGAAAATATCGTTCACTGAGCTCCAAGCCTAAATTCTACATCTGAAATCTAAAATCTTCAGACAGCGCTTAACCTTTCCATCTTCCTTCATGGAAAAAAAAAGATCAAATACTGTACACCAAACATTCCATTGAGTGCTCTATAGATAGTGTATCTCATTTAACCTTCACGGTAACATTATTGTTATTTTCCCTTTACAGGTGGAGACTGTGAAGCTGGAAAGATTGTCTTGTTCAGGGCCCCTGGCTGTTAGTAGGTGGGGCTGGCTCCAGTTCCTGTGTACATGTTCTTTCTGCCCGAGGGCAACTGTTCTTTGATTTTGCAGCGACTTCTAGGTATTGGCCTTTTTCTCTCAGTCATCACCTTCTCCTCCTGGTCTCCAGCCTGCAGCCAAGCCGGAGGTGAGGACTGAGGATGTGCCTTTCCCAAAGGTTCCCGTGTGGATGCTGCCAGTTGCTCTGGGGTCAGCCACCACTGGCCTAGAGGTAGTGGGGAGGCCCTGAGGGGCGCGAGACCACTTGTTCAATGAATTAACTTATGCTTTGCACTGAGCTACACTCTAATCCTTATTTATTTTTACTTTTTACTTTAAGAGTCTTTCTGCATTGCTAAATTGCTTCTAAGAGCAGAACAGGCTTCTGCACCTGGGTTTTCTTACTTGTTAAAGAAGGTTGATGATTCTTATGTTTGAATTGGGGGGGGAGGGAATTAAATAATCCTCAGATCCTGCCAGCACCACTGAGTGGGCATCTCATTCATGAGATTTTGATACCCCTGGAGGTCCAGGAACTACTCCTGCTGTGCACAGGAATGGTTACGTTGCGATTGAAAAGGCAATGTGATCATCACAAAGACTTGATTTGCTGTTAGAGGTGCTATGGAGAACTAATTAAATGCCCTTCAGGAGTGCAAGGGCATAGAAAAATCAGTTTTTCCTTTCTGTTCTGTCACTGAACAACTGAGACAGAAGACGTGCAGTTATCATGACATTCAGGAGGACTTCTCCCCACCAACAACCAAACAGTCAACTTCGCACGTATACATATCAATAAAATGGGGGGGAAAAAAACAAGCAGTCAAAACCAGATGAGGAGACCTGCCAAGTACCAAGTGGAACACACGACCGCTCTGGGGCCGTCCTCCAGAAACATGTGGGTGTGTCCAACCCACAGCCCTCCGCTCTGTTGCCCTGATATTTTGAGGGAAAAAAAGCTTCCAGTCTCTCGCCAGCACTTGTTTGAGCACTGTTCTCCCTGTATTGTAGAACAGACATACAATAAAATGAATGTACATACTGCTAAAATTTTCACTTATTCATTTATATTTATTGAGACATCTTGCTGTATAGTCCAGGCTGATCCTGAACTCACTGTGTAGCCTGGGCTGGCCTGGAACCCAAAGCAACCCTCCTGCCTCAGGCTCCAGAGTGCTGGGATCACAGGTGTCTTCCGCCATGCCCGGCTCTAACCTTTCCTTTAAACATTTTTTCATTGGAACATTAAAAAAAAAAAAAAATCAAGGGCAAAAAACCTGGCAAGTTGCAGATTGGACGGCCTGCCTGTGTTGTCAGCTGTTCAGACATCGTTTCCTTTCTGCTTTCTGTGCAGGGGATCTGGCCTAGGGCCTTCACAGTGAGCTGCATCTCCAGTCCATTTTTTTCTTTTAAGTTTGAGATGGGGTCTCACTAAGCTACAAAATTATTCAGGCTGGGCTTGAACTTGCAATCGTCCTGTCTCAGTCTCCCAGAGTGCTAGAATCATACATAGTCCTGCACGCCACAGGCTTGACTCTAGACAATCCCTGAATCTGGCCTTCTGGTTTCCTATGGAAGCCTCAGTGCCCAGGCTTGACAGACTAGACCATGGCCATTGGCGGTCAGTCCACTTTCAACCTCCCTCCCTTCCTAGAGCTGGGACCACGAAGCTTAGCATCCCACCCTTCTGTGTGGCCTTAGTCTTCGCTGTGCCCAGACCCACCCTGAAGCCACCTAGGGGCCAACATCCGGCATTGGGCCTGTTGGCATATACCAAAAGACACTTGTTACTGTGAAGAGTCCAAGGACTGTAGGAGGTACTTGTCAGGAAATGGAGACAAAACCCAAACACATACTCCTTAGTATCACTGAGGTAGTGGAAGAGGACTCCACAAGTAGACACTGGACTGTACCAACAAACAGGAGCCTTCTCTGCTCGGTTTCATTGTTACCAAGGGGCACTGTAGAGTTTAGAGATGTGGTTGGTCCAGTTAGAGGAATGTTTGGGGAGGTCACTGGAGGATATCAATGATGGATTTAAGACAGCAGCCAGGGAGACTGGTTCACAGGTGCTTGAAATGTGCAACGTGAAAGGCCTGTGTGAGGTAAAAGAAGGGGCACCAGCATGGAAATGTAGGGAACAAGAACTGCAGGGCTTTGTCTACAGGGGACAGAAAGTGGGTCAGGCATATGTGCAAGGTCTGCCTTGTGTGTTCCAGAAAGAAATTTAGAAAGATGAGTTAGTCTGCAGGTAGAGAAAGTGAGTTTAATTTGAAACAATTTTTTTTTTTTGGCACTAGGGATTGAACCCAGAACCTTCACACACTGAGTCACATCCCCAGCCCTTTTTTATTTTTTATTTTTGAGACAGGGTCTCAGTAAATTGCCCAGGGTGGACTCAAATTGTGATCTTTCTACCTCTGCCGTCCAGAGTTCTGGGATTATAGGCCCACACCACCAGGCCTGGCTCTCCATGTAATTGGAATAGCATCAAGTAGTTAACTTTTGTTGACCAGTTATAATGTGTAAGGGCTTTGCCAACCTTATTTCTCAATTCTTTTTGGGAAGGTCCTGCTGTTTTTAGATGACACAAAGAACTAATAGGGCAACCCACTGGGTACCCCACCTTGAGATTTGGGAGCTTTTATCCCTCTCTTCTTTGTTTACCTGTTACTCTACATAAAACAAATAAACAAATACAAAAAATAAAGCAAAACATAACAAAAACATTAGCACAGGTTTATAATACCAGAACTTTGGGAGGCTGAGCCAAGAGAATCACAAGTTCAAACCCTGCCTGAGCAACTCAGAAACTTGTGATGCCCTGTGTCAAATAAACAATAAAAAGTGGTTTGGAGTGCAGCTCAGGGCAGAGGCCCTGTGTTCAATCCCTAGTACTACAAACAAACAAACAGATAAAAGCAAAACACTTCCCACTCCCTCCCCAAAAATATCCAACATTCCTATAAAGCTCTGATAATTGTGTATGTGGTACTGCGACATGGATAGTCATATAGATCAAGAGAATAGGACTGAAAGTCAAAAAATAAACCCTTGAATTTCCATTCAGTTGATATTCTATAAGGATAGTCAGTGGCGATAGAACAGTCTTCCAGAAATGGTAAAAAAAAAAAAAAAAAAAAAAGAATAGAGTTGAAACTCTTCCTCACACCACATAGGAAAATAAATTTAAAAAGAATGGTACATGAAAATTTAAGAGTTAAAACAAGATGGCACAAGCCTATAGTCCCAGCACTCAGGAAGCTGAGGCAGGAGGATTGCCAAGAGTTCAAGGCCAACATGGGCTACCTACTGAGCTCAGGATCAGCCTGGACTACAGAGTGAGACCCTGTCTCAAAAAACAAAACAAAACAACTAGAAAAGTATAAACAACAGAAGAAAAAAAATGAGCTGAACTTCATCAAAGTTAAATTTTTCTGTCCATCATCAAGAAAATAAATGGATTCAATCCCTCATCCTAGGAAAAAAAAAACTTTAAAAATACTTCCGTGTAATTTTTTTTTTTTTTTTGAGACAGTGTCTCACTCTATAGTCCAGGCTAGTCTTGCACTCACTATGAAGCCCAGGCTGGCCTCAAATTTATGGTAGTCCTCCTGCCTCAGCCACACTAGTGCTGAGATTACAGGTGTGCACTACCACACACAGCTAGTACGTGGTGCTGGGGTGTGGAACCCCAGGCCTGGCACCTTGTAGGCAAGTGTTCTAGTTACTGAGCTACTTCCCCAGCCTCTCTCTCTCTCTCTCTCTCTCTCTCTCTCTCTCTCTCTCTCTCAACTTTCTTTACAGCTCTAGGGATCAAAGTCAGAACTTTATGCACATTAGATAGATGCCTCTGCCTTTGGAGAGGGTCTCTGGGGTGCTCCCTGAGGACGAGTCTGCTCAGTCGGGGTGGGGAGGCCTGTACCAGGCAGTCAGCTTGGCTTGTATCTATAAAACAGAATTAACCTGCATATTTTTTTCTCTCTCATTATTATTATTATTATTTTGAGACAGGGTCTTGCTCTGTAGTCCAGGAGGGTCCTGAACTCACTATGGAGCCCAGCCTGACCTTGGACTCAGGGCAATCCTCCTGCCTCAGCCTCCCGAGTGCTGGGATTACAGGCGTGCACCACCACGCCCAGCTTATGTGCTGCTGGGGAATCAAACTCGGGTACTTAGCACTTGGACTTAGTGCTTGCAAGCACTTTAACCACTGAGCCATTCCTTCAGCCCCCTCTCTCATTATTCTTGTCGAGTTTTTAGAATTGGACTCACATTAGCCTCATAAAATAAACATTATAAAATATTCTCCTTACCTGTTTCTCTCTTCTTTCCTTTGTATTGTTGCTGTTGTTTTTGTTCTGTGTTTTGAAGCAATGTCTCACTGCATAGCTCAGACTGGCCTTAAACGTAAGATTCTCCTACCTTGGCCGTAGCAATGCTCACTTCTTTCTTTCCTTTCCTTATTTTCTTTTTTCCCACTATTTTTATTAATATACAAATGTAATACATAGTATATACAATGAATTTGGGTGTTTCGTACACCTATTTATCATATCGACTTTACAATTCCTTCCCATCTTCTACCATCCCACTCCCTCCCTATTCCTTCCCCTGACTCCAGCTATCACTTCATATGGTTCCAAAGAATGTCTGTGTTCTGGGTTTTCCAAGTCAGAGAAACCATACAGTGTTTAACATATTAATCTTCCACACCTAAGTCATTTCACTTAAGTCACCACTCTAACTCAGCTTCCTGTTCCTCTAATGGGTTCGCAGTAGTTAAATCTTGACATCTCTTCTCTGAATCTAACCAATCCCTTTATTGGGATATTCGACAAAAGGTTTTTTTGTCTATATTTTCCTATATCTTTGTTGTTATTGTTAAACCCGGCCTTACCCACCAGTTCACATTAGAAAGTAACTACAAGCATGTAGTTCAAAAAACTAGTCAATTTGGGAAAGAAGAAGAAAAAAAATTAAATTTCAAATGCCTTAGTTGAATACTGGAAGGTGCATACTTGTACATCCACAGGGTTATCTTTACATTAGTCAGTGTCCTTAGGATAAATTTTCATTAGTGACTTAATAAGTGAATTGTTACAATGGGACTTGGCAATCCTCCTGCCCCAGTCCCCCTAGTGTGGGATTACAGGCGAGTGCCACCATGCCTAGCTTTATGTGGTGCTGGGGAATTGAATTCAGGGCCTTGTGCTTGCTAAGCAAGTGCTTTTAACCCCTGCACCATTCCTTCAGCCCCCTGACTATGTATTTGTTTTGTTTTTTGAGACAAGATCTTGCTCTGTAGTTCAGGCTGGCCTCGAATTCACAGCAATTCTCCTGCCTCAGCCTCCTGAATGCTGGAATTACAGGTGTGCATGTCCAGTTTATATGGTACTGGGGAATTGAGCTCAAGGCCTGGCGCTTGCTAGGCAAGTGCACTAAGCACTATGCTATTCCTCCAGCCCTGTATATTTGTTTTAGAAGATACTGTAGGGTTAGGGGCATAGCTCAGTGATTAGAGTGCTTGTCTAGGAAGTATGAAGCCCTGGGTTTGATACCCCCAGCACCACATAAAATCTGAATGTGGTGGTGCACAACTGTAATTACAGCATTTGGGAGACTGAAGCAGGAGGACTGCTGTGAGTTCTAGGCCAGCCTGGGCTATCATAGTGAGTTCAAGATCCACCTGGACTACAGAGTAAGACCCTGTGTCAAAAAATAAAAAAAAAAATCATAAATTACTGTCTTGGTAAGGAACAATAGGAAAAAAACCCCTAGAAGTCAGCCAAAGCAATCTTGAGTAACAAGACCAAGGCAGGAGGCATTACACTTCCAGACATCGGGCTGTACTATAAAGCAATAGTTGAAAAAAACAGTTTGGTACTGTGACAAAAACAGACAGATAGACCAGTGGAACAGAACTGAGGATTCAGAGACAAACCCAAATACCCTCAACTACCTAATCTTTCATAAAGGAGCCAAAATCATACACTGGAAAAAGGATAGTCTGTTCAAGAAATGGTGCTGGGAAAACTGTCCATTCACATGCAGAAAAATGAACCTAGACACACACCTGTCACCATGCACCAAAATCAAATCAAAGTGGATCAAAGACCTAGATATTAAAAATGAAACACTGAACCTTCTAGAAGACAAACTAGACAAATATCTAAAAGACATATAGATGTAGGCAAAGACTTTCTTAATAAGACACCGAAAGCAAAAGAAATTGTCCCCATTATCAATAAATGGGATCATCTCAAATTAAAATGTTTCTGCACAGCAAAGGAAATTATTAACACTGTAAAAAGGGAATCGACTGAATGGGAAAAAATATTCAGCACCAACACCTCAGATAGGAGACTCATAACCAGAATAGACAGGGAACTGAAGAAATGTAAGTCCCCCAAAATCAAGAACTCTATTGAAAAATCTGCAAAAGAAATGAAGAGGCAGTTCTCAGATGAAGTTCAAATGACCAATAAATACATGAAAAGATGTTCAACATCCTTAGCCATAAGAGAAATGCAAATCAAAACATCACTAAGATACCATCTAACTCCAGAGAGATTGGCCTATCAATCAGTGCTGGTGAGGCTGTGGGGAAAAAGGAACCCTCCTGCACTGCTGGTGGGAATGTAAACTGGTACAGCCACTAGGAAAAGAAGTATGGAAGTTTCTCAAAAGATTGGAAATACATATCCCCTCCAATCCAGTGATACATCTTCTGGGAATATTCCCCAAAGAATTAAAAATAACACATAACAGAGATACATGTATACCCATGTTCATAGCAGCACAACTAACAATAGCTAAAATGTAGAAGACACAAAGTATACATCAACAGACCAATGGATACACAAATTGTGGTATTTTATACACAATGGGCTACTATACATCTATAAAGACGGATAGGTTGGAGGCTTTTGTAGGCAAACGGAGGCAACTTGAGAACATCATGCTTAGTGAAGTGAGTCAGAAGCAGAAAGTGAAATATCGAATGGTTTCTCTGATATGAAAAATCCAGATCACAATTATCTCACAGAACCTAATGTGGGAAATATTGGAATGGGGGCGGGGTGGGGGGTGGTGGAGAAGGAGGGTGGGAGGAGGGCCAAAAGGAGAGAGAGGAAGGTCTTGTAACCTTGCCAGGATATGTATGTGCACAAAATACTCAAGATCACTGTAAACCTCAAATTTTGTACTTATACATATCAATTAAATGGGGAAAAAAAAAAACCTTGGAAGTCATAGCTGGCCTCCCAAACAGGCTTTGCTGCTTTAATTAGATGTGTGAACTTGAAGGAATCATTTAGCTTATCCCATCTCATTGGTCTCTGTCATCTGCACAATTATGATAACACCTACCTTCCCTCCCCGCTCCGCCTCCTTTCTCAGTACTGGGAATTGAACCCCATGACTTCACAGCCCCAAGCTACATCTCAGGTACACACACACACTCACAATTTTTGAGGCAGTCTCTCAATAAGTCATCAAGTTCCCGAGGCTAGGCTCAAACTTGAGATCTTCTTGCCTCAGCCTCCCAGAGAGCTGGGATTCCAGGTGTCTACTGCCTGGCCTCTTCCTCCTTTTTTTTTTTTCTCAAATAGATTTGTGTATCAATGAAATTCCGCTTATAAAATCTTTTGATTTTAGAGGGGCAGTTGTTCTGTGTGTATGTGTGGATTACGGGGCTCTGTGCATGCTGGGCAAGTGGATCAACCACTGAGCAGCACTCCCACGGCCCCTAAATCTTTGAATAGTTCTACTCAAATGAAGGAAGTATTCTCACAAGAAATTCACTTGGGGGGCTTCTGAAGATGTTTCCAGATCATTCACTCTACATTAGATACACACACTGATGGAGTAGTACACTTACTTGTGGCCATACCTAGAGCTAGTACAGTTCCTGGCAGAGCAGAAGTGTCCAGTTAATGATGGAAGGGAGAACTCGGGCAGGTAGGTGCACACAAGTCTCTGGCTTTGGAACCGTGGGGAGGTAGGGCAGGAGAGCTGTGTGAACGAGACGTGGCAATGACTGCTAGCATGGGGTGGCCTCACTGGAGGCTGAACCCCTTCTCCCTCCGAGCTGCACCCTGCCCTTGCTGTGGGCTCCTTGTCCAGAGTGAGCAGAACTGGCTGGAGCTCATCAAAAAGGGAGGCAGAATCTGCAAAAACCATCAGTTAACCAGAGTTAACAAAAATTAAATGTTAAGCAAACGTAGTGGAGAGTACCACCTGGCCCTCCTCCTGCCAACTGCTCTTGTTCCCACATGGCTGCCCCGCCTGGCACGTGCCTTGCTCGGGCCTTTACCCAGCTGTCACCTCTGCAGAGGAGTTTTATCGAAAGTATCAGCCAATACCTTAAACTTCTTTCAAAGACTAGGTCAATGAATTAAATATTAAGTCAACAATTTTTTTCTTTTTTATGATGCTGTAAGGATGTCAGGAGATAATGGTCTAATTCTACTAGAAGGAAAAAATACTCGAGAAGAGATCATTCGAGTGCTGTCAGGTAGGCTGTCTTTTCTCTGCAGCAGCCCTGTTAGCATATTATTTACAAAACATAAGATCTGCTCTCTTACAACACAGTTCAGTGGTTTTATTATATCAGAGAGAGGTAAAATCAACTCTTCTGCTTAAAGTTAGAACTTTTCATCGTCCCAAAAAGAAACTCTAGATTCATTAGCAGAAAATCTCTGTTCTTTCCTCCCTCCCAGGCCCTGGCAACTACTAATCTAGTTCTGGCTCTGCTATAAATTTGCCTGCTCTGGACATTTGATATAAATGTAAAACCACACAACATGTAAACTTTGTGACTGGTTTTTTCACTTAGAAAGTATCAAACCTAATTTGGGGTATAGCATGTAATAATACTTCATTGCTTTTTTTTTTTTCATTTTCAGTACTGGGAATCAAATCTAGACCCTCTTACATCCTAGGCAAGCACTCTACCACTGACTTATATCCCAGATTTCTTCAGTACCTTTTATAAATAGTGGAGTAATGCTCTATTGGAGGTTTGCATCTGGGGTGTTCCCCAAAAGCCTCTTGTGTTCAGACGTAGTGCGGTACCTGTGGAACCGTGTGTTATTGGGAGGTGGGGCTTGGCAGGGAGGGGTGGGTGCTTGGGGTTGGACCTGGAAAGATTGTGTCAACTTGTTGAGACTGGGGGCTGCCCAGGGCAGAGCTTTCAAGTGTTTATTACTTACTTGGGGGCCCAGAAGTGAGGGAAGGGCACCCACCCTGGGTGGGGTGGGACTCCACTGGTGACTTGAACTGAATAAAGAAGAGAAAAACATTATTACTGCTTCTTTCTGGAAAACTATAGCTTTGGCCCAAGTCTCCAGACTTCATTTTTCTCCTGCTTCAGTTGGCTTCTGTCTGCAGTGGGGTGAGCAGCTCTCCTGCCTCTGCCACGGGCCTCCCCCATGGCCGGCTGCCAGGAACGGACTGTGGGAGACCTTCCAAAGCTGTCAGCTAAGTAAATCTTTCCTCCCTTAAATTGTGAATGGTAGATATTTTGTCCCAGCAATGACAAAGTAACTAAAACAGAGGTTTTCTTTCTTTCTTCTTCTTCTTCCTCTTTTTTTTTTTTTTTTGGTTTTATTCTCTAATCCAGGCTGGTCCTGAACTCACTATGGAGCCCAGGCTGGCCTTGAACTTATGGCAATCCTCCTGCCTCAGTCTCCTGAGTGCTGAGATTACAGGAGGGCACACCATGCCTGGCTTGCTTTCCCTAGTTATCTGACAAATTGCTGGCTCATATGATAACTCCATATTTAACTTTTTGAAGAATTGTCAGATAGTCTTTCAAAGTGGTTATGCTGTTTTGCAATCCCTCCACCCCCCGGGTCCTGTGGCATAAGCCTGTATTCCTAGCATTTTGGGAGGCTGAAGCAGGAAAATCGTAAGTTCAAGGCTAGCCTGGGCAACTTAGTATCTTAATGAGACCCTATCTCAAAAATCAAAAATAAAAATGTGCCAGGGATGTAGCTCAGTGTGTGCAGTCCCTGGGTTCAATTTCCAGTACCACCACCACCAAAAAAAAAAAAAAAAGATAAATAAAGGACTAAAGGAATGGCTCAGCGGTTAAAGTGCTTACCTAGCAAGCGCTACGTCAAGAGCTAAGTACCCAAGTTCAATTCCCCATCACCACATAAACTGGGCATGGTGGTGCGTGCCTGTAATCCCAGTATTTGGGAGGCTGAGGCAGGAAGATTACTACGAGTCCAATGCCAGCCTGAGCTCTGTACTAAGTTCAGGACCAGCCTGGGCTACAGAACAAGACCCTGTCTCAAAAACTAAAAAATAAAAAAAATAAAAAAGGATTCCCTCCCATAATGTATGAGGGCTCCAATATCTTTGTATCTCGTCAACACTTGTTACTTTCTTTTTAAATTTTAGTCCATGTAATGGGATAAAATAATATTGCTTTAATGTTTGTTTCTAGTTCTGTAATGATTGATAATGATGAGACTTTGTATGTGCTTATTGTTCATTTCTATATATTTCTTAAAATGTACACCAGAAAGGCTGAGGGAATAGCTCAGCAGTTAAAGTGTTTGCCTAGCAAACAAAAGGCTCTGGGTTGGATTTCCCCAGCATCACTAAATAAATAAAAGAGGTGGGTATGAATGTTTCAGGACCAGGGGCCAGGAAATGAGGGATACAGGAATGTGCCACATAAACTGGTCATGGTAGTACACACCAATAATGCTAACACTCTGGAGGCTGAGGCAGGAGAATTTCTGTGCGTTTAGGCCAGCCTGGGCTACATAGTGAGTTCAGGACCAGTCTGGACTACAGAGTGAGACCATGCCTCAAAAAAAAAATTTTTTTTTTAATGTACACTGAAGTCTTCCTCCAGACTAGGGATTGAACATATTTATTTCCCTGATGATGTCCTTTTTCTTTTCTTTTTTTTGAATCAGGGTCTCATTCTGTTGTTCAGGCTGGTCTTTACTGGGTAGCCCGGGCTGGCTTTGAACTCACAGTAATTCTCCCTCCCCAGCCTCTAGAGTGCTAAGATTGCAGGCATGCACCATCATGCCCAGTTTATGTGGTGCTGGGAAATTGAACTTTAATCTCTGTGCCATTACTCCAGCCTCTGATGAAATTCATTTCATCTATTTTTCTTTTCCTCTGTTGACTGTATTTCTTTTTTTGAGAAAGGGTCTTGCTCTGTAGTTCAGGTTGGTCCTGAACTCACTCTATAGTCCAGGCCGGACTCAAACACATGGGAATCCCCCTGCCTTAGGCTCCCAAATGTCTGGGTTACAGGCCTATGCAATCATGCCCAGCTTAGTCCAAGGCCAGCTTCAACTGTTAATTTTTCATCGATTATTCATGTTTAACTTATTTTCCTGTGTGGTATGAGGCGTTTCAACTTCATGGCTTTGCGTGTTGATGTCCAGTTGTCCCTCACCGTTTCCTGAAGACTGTTCTGTCCCCACTGAATATCCTGGGCCTCCTTGTAGAATATCAACTGATGGGAAATTCCAGGGTTTGTTTTGTGATTCTCTGTTCTGTTGATCTATATGACTATCCATATGGCAGGACCACATACGCAATTATCAGAGCTTTACAGGAAGCTGGTTTTGTGGGGGGGAGGTAATATTTTTGTTTTGTTTTTGCAATACTGGGGATTGAACACAGGGCCCCTGCCCTGAGCTGTACTCCAAACCCCTTTCTATTGTTTATTTGAGACAGGGTCTCGCTAAATTGCTAAGTTTCCCAGGCTGGGCTTGAACTTGCAATTCTCTTGGCTCAGCCTCTTAAAGTGCTGGGATTATAGGACTGTGTTACCATTTTTGCTTTTTTGTTTTGCTTTTTTATCTTATTTTTGAGACAAGTTCCCACTGTATAGTCCAGGCTGGCCCCTGGTCCTGAAACACTCATACCCACCTCTTTTATTTATTTATTTATTATTTATTTTTTAAGATAGGTTCTCTAGTCCAGGCTGGTCCTGAATTCACTGTGTAGCCCAGGTTGTCCTTGAACCTGCAGCAATACTCCTGCCTCAGCCTCCCAAGTGCTAGGATTCCAGGTGTGTGCCACCATACCCTGTTTATGTGGTGCTGGGGAATTGAACCCAGGGCCTTGTGCTTGCTTAGGTAAGTGTTCTAATGCTGAGCTGTGCCCCCAGATCCTCCCACACTTTTTTTTTTTTTGTATTGTAGGTGGGTTTGCCAGTCATGGTGGCACATTCCTGTATCCCTTGCACTCTGGGTGGCTCAGACAGAAGGACTGTAAATTTGAGCCCAGTTTATATCACTGATCCTGTATCAAATAAACAACAGAGGGCTGGAGGAATAGCCCAGCAGTTAAAGTGCTTGCCTAGCAAGCCCAAGATCCTGAGTTCAATTCCCCAAGGTGTCGTGGTACACACCTGTCATCCCACCACTCAGGAGGCTGAGGCAGGAGGATTACTGTGAGTCTAAGGCTAGTCCAGAACAAGACCCTGTTTCAAAAAATAAAAATAAACAATGAGGGACTAGAGGAATGGCTCAGAAGTTAAAGCGCTTGTGTAGCAAGCTCAGTTCAGATTCCCCAGCACTATATAAACTGGGTGTGGTGGTGCACGCCTGTAATCCCAGCACTTGGGAGACTGAGGCAGGAGGATTGCTGTGAGTCAAGGCCACCTTGGGCTCCATGATGAGTTCAGGTCCAGCCTGGGCTACAGAACAAGACCCTGTCTCAAAAATAAATAAATAAATAAATAAATAAAACAAAAATAAACACTGAAAAGGGGCTAAGGATGTAGTTCAGAGCAGAGGTCCTGGGTTCAATTCCATCACTTCTTTGGTGTTACAATTGGACTGGTTTATTGAAAGGAAAAAGTATACTCCGCAGGGCAGAAGTGGGACAGAGAAAGAACTCATGACCATAAGAGAGAAGCAGAGATATCTGAATTTTTTAGAAGTCCCGGCTTGCTGTGCCTTCATGCAGACAAGGCACGGGGGCAACTCATCCCATCTCAGGACCCACCTGGCTGATCTGTATGCAAATGAAGGATCAGGAACAGTGTATGCTGATTGTTCTGTGAAAAGTGCCCAAAAGCCAGAAGCCTGGAATCGTTAGTCTGTGTTCTGCTAATGGCCTCTCTCTCTAGAAAACATCTCGCCCAACTGCTTAGCAGTTGATTTCCAGCACTTTTCTCCCAGAGAAGTTTTCTAGTTTGCTCAGCCCTAATTTCCTGCCTCCTTTTCCCCATAGGAGATGTAATCCCCATAATTGTTCATAGACGGCTAAAGGCCCACAGGTCTCCACTTTCATAATTACTTCTTGCTGAGCGTGGCTGCAGATCCTGCAGACTGGAGATATGTCATTTTTGCCCTGCCAGACCTAAAGGGGAAGTGAAAGTCTTGAGGTCAACAGGAAGTTATTGATCTCTGTGGTGGTCCAGAAGCTTCTGTCAAAGCATAGTTTGTAACGTAGAAGAGAGAATTGACAAGTTTGTTGAACAAGTAATGACCACAAGAACAAATAAGAATGATCGATACAATAATTGATACTAACAGTCCTACAAATGAACATCACCAGCTCTTGAGCATTTTTGTTTTGTTTTTGAGACAGGGTCTTCCTCTGCAGCCCCGGCTGATTCTGAAATCACTATGGAGCCCAGGCTGCCCTTGGACTCAAAGCAGTCCTTCTGTCTCAGCCTCTTGAGTGCTGGGATTACAGGTGTGCACGACCATACGTGGTTTATGTGGTGCTGAGGAATCGAACTTGGGCACTTAGCACTTGACTTAGAGCTTGCTAGGCAAGCTCTTTAACCACTGAGCCATTCCTCCAGCCCCCTTCTTTGGACATTTTTAAAAACAAAGCACCATTCAGTTCCACCTTTCCCTGCTACTTTGAGTCCCCCCCACCACAACTCTTTTTTCCCCACCATTATATCTCTATCTCTATCTATCTATCTATCTATCTATCTATCTATCTATCTATGCAATACATACTGTTTACAATGAACTTGAGTATTTTCTGCACATATATATCACATCAGAATTACAATCCCTTTCTCTCCCCATTTGACCCTCCCTCAACCTTCCCATTCCCCTGTAACTCCCTCTATCACACTCATTTGGTTCTACAGAATGCCTGTGTTCTCCCTTTCCCAAATCAGAGAAACCATGTGATATTTAACATATTTAATCTTCTGACTCACTTGACCACTCAAATCACCACCTGTTAGTTCAGTTTCCCACCCCTAGAATGGGCTGCAGTAGCCGTATCTTGGTGCCTGTCCTCTGGGTCCAGCAGAGCCCTTTATTGGAGTGATTTGCCCAAAGTTCTTTTTTTCTGTATCTTAACTACATCTTTCTTGAGATTCTTTAATGTGGCTTCACCCACCAGTCCACTAAGAGAAAGGAACTGTAACAATGAAATTCAGAAGGCTAGAAAACATGAGAAAGAAAAAGAGAGATGTTAAATTTCATATTCCTTAGCTGAGTACTAAAAGGTAAATGTTTGTACATTCAAAAGACATTCAAGTTGTCATTGCACCAGTCAGTTTTCTTAGGATAAACTTAAATCCAAGACTAAATGAGAGAATCACTACATTAAATGAGTCTAAGTTCTATATCAAATTGCTACATTAAATGAACTCAAAAACTACATCGCATAAAGAAATAGAAAGAAATAGAAAGAAATAGAGTGGCATGCTTAGTTATTTCAGAATTTTTAAAAACTTTCATAAATTATTTACTCACATTTCACTAATTACTAACATTTTGCCAGATTTGGTTTATCATTTTACCTACCTATCTATCCCTAACTTCATGCATATATATTTTTAAAGATTTTATACCAATTCCCTATGTTGAATATAATTACCATGTTTTGCAAACATACTCTATTAAAAATAATAATTATGGGGAGAGTCACAGATTTTATGAGAAGGTTGGTACTGTTTTAGAAGGATACCAATCAAATGATTCAAATATCAATCTATTTTTTTTTTGTTACAGTTTCTCTTTAGGTGTTTCCTTTCCACCATATTTTTTTGGTGCTGCTGGTCTCTCAATCTCTCTCAAAGATTCCTCCATGTATTTTCTGCAGTGCTGGGCTAATGAACACAAATTGCATTAGGGATTCTTGGTCATGAAAATTTTTTACTTCTTCAGTTTTCAGGGATAATTTTGCTGGATATAACAAGCTGGGTTGGCACTTGTTGTCTTTCAAAGCTTGAGAAATCTTGCTCCAGGCTCTCCTGGCCTTTAAAGTTTACATTGAGAAATCTGCAGTAATTCAAATGGGTTTGCCTTGGTAGAACAATGACTGTTTTTCTCTTGTTGCTTTTAATATCATCTCTATGTTTTATTTCTGAGGTTTTGATTATGATGCATTGTGGCTAGTTTGTTGCTAGTTGAGGTTATTTCCCCACCAAAACTCTTGTAAACTGTCAGTGTTCCAGGCTGTAGATCCAGAGGCATATTCCAGAAGAGCAAGAAGATTATCAGCATCAGAGGGGGAAAATTCAAATCCAATTCTATTACCTAAGCTGCAAGATTCCTCAACCAAGAATGTCCTTTCCCCATCTGAGCCCAGTGGCACAGTTCTATAATCTCAGCACTGTGGGAGGCTGAGGCAGGACATTATAAATAAATTCAAGTCCAGCCCAGGCAACAGAGTGACTTAGAAAGATGTGTTTCAAAATCAAAAATAAAAATGGGCAGGAGGTATAGCTCAGTCTAAAGCCCCTGTCTTGATTCCCAGTACTAGGGGGAAAAGAAAAATAAAAGAATGCTTTTTATTTATCAAATCTTTAAAAAGAGGAGTGATTTTTAGCAAAATCAGCCACACAGACATCTCCAACAAGGCCAATCTAGAAAACTTAGCATATTCTCTAAGGGACCATAGTGTCTGGGTAGCCATGGATACAACAGGGAAAGAGCATTGGATTGGGAGCCAGGAGACCTGAGCTGAGTACAGTCCTGCCACTAATTAGCTGTGTCACCTATTTTGGGCAAGCTACTCTGCTTCTT
Source organism: Ctenodactylus gundi (assembly GCA_004027205.1). Classification (NCBI taxonomy): domain Eukaryota; kingdom Metazoa; phylum Chordata; class Mammalia; order Rodentia; family Ctenodactylidae; genus Ctenodactylus; species Ctenodactylus gundi. Next base: position 609,714 of record PVKB01000347.1, read on the forward strand.
TGGCCTCTTGTGAAGTTGGAATGAAGTATCTACTAAAGTCTTTTCCAAATTAGAAAGAAATAAGCTCTGCTGACAAATTTAATACTGATGTTAGCAAGTATGGTAGCGTACACCTGCAGCTCCAACCTCTACAGCAGCCAAGATGTGAGGATTACAAGTGTGAGCCCAGCCTGGGCAACCTAGTGGCCTAGTGAGACAGTGGGTTCAATTCCCAGCACCACATAGACCAAGCATCAAACATGGTGGCACATGCCTGTAATTCCACCACTCAGGAGGCTGAAGCAGGAAGACATCTGTGTATTCAAGGCCAGCTGGGACTACCTAGTGAGTTGAGGACCAGCCTGGACAATGCAATGAGTTTGGAACTAGCCTAGACTATAGAGTGAGAACTTGTCTTAAAACAAAACAAGATAAAACAAAAAACAAATATATTTTTTAAAAGGTTGGAGATATAGCTCATTGCAAAGGCTATGTGTTTAAACCCAGAACCAAAACCAAAAAAAACTTATTTTAACTATGCTATAGTTTGGATCTGGAGTGTCCCCCAAAAGCGTCCTGTATTTGGGACTGTGTGATATTGGGAAGTAGGACCTGGCTGGAAGAGGCAGATGCTTAGGGGCTTGACTAAGAGAGATTGTGTCAATCTTTTGAGACACGGGGCTGCGGGGAAGGAGCTGTGTGCTATTATTGACTTATGGGCCAGAAACTGAGGGAGGAGCACCCATCCTGGGTGTGGGCACCCCAACTGGCAAGTAATTAAAGGAAAGAAGAAACATTGTTACAGTGTCTTCCTGACAAGCCTCTGGCTTTTTAAGTCTGGAGAGATCAGCTTAGTCCTCACTGCACTTCGCTCCTGCCTCTCTTGGCTCCTGTCTGCCAATGCTTTCAGCAGCTCTCCAGCCTCTGCCTTGTGGGGCACTGTTGCTGGCCGCCCCATGAATGGACTGTGTGAGACCCTCTGAAACTGAGCTAAATCTTTCCTCCCTTAGTTGTGGATGTTGGGTATTTTACTGCAGCAATGAATAAGTAACAAGGCATGTGTTATGGATGGTTATTGCAAATTGTTAAAGTGTCACCAGTGTTCTTCATATTTCATAGTTCTCTTATAAAAACATTGGTGTAACATGTAGGTAATTTATAGAATTTAAGATGCGAGGGCTAGAGGTATACCACAATGGTTATAGCACCTGCCTAGGAAGCACAAGGCTTAAATTCAATTCCCTAACACCACATAAGCCAAGTGTGGTGGAGCACACCTGTAATCCCAGCATAAGGGAGGCTGAGGCAGTAAGATTACTGTGAGTTTTAGGCCAGCTGGGCTACATAGTGCGTTCAGAACCAGCCTACACTACACAGCCAGACCCTATCTCAAAAAAAAGATGAATACTAAAATATTAATTGGTACTGTGGTTTTGTGGCTTATGATTGGTCATGTATATGTGTTGTACCAAAGCTCTCATAGGGAATTATTTTACTTTTCTGACAGTCTTTTTTGTTATTATTAATTATATATGTGTATAGGAAATACAGCCCAAGGCCTGCAGACTGAACTACATCCTCAACCCAATTTTTTTCACTTTGAATTAGTTGTTTGGGTTTTTGAATTTGAGACAGGTCTTGCTAACTAAGTTGCACAGGTGGGGCTCACAGCTGGGATCCTCCTCCCTCGACTTCCAGGGGGTGGAAATACAGGCCTGCACCACCAGGCTGGCCATGGTTGGTTCAATTTTGAAGACTGTAAAATCTAACATTTCAGTTGCTATTGGATACTTGGGGAAGGCTGGTGCATGCTGTGTGAAGATCATTTGGGTAAAAGATTCTTTAGTTCCATGAAGAGAGGAAGGAGTGCAAGGCATACACGTTCACACGTTCGGACTTGGGGAAACTCCAGAGCCCTGGCGACTCCCGAGGTCCGACCTCCTCCTTCAGGTCCTCTGTCTTTGGGCTGGGTGCCCCCTCATCACTGGCTGGTGCACATCCCGGGGGAAGGTCATTTCTCCACTCCTTGTGAGCAGCTCTATGGTCATTTCTTCTTCATTTGTGAACTGCATCACAAATGCCATGGCTCAGTGAACCTTTCTAGCGGCGTTTATGTCTTAATATTGCACAATCTTAGAGCTCTAAATATTGTACAATGTTAAGAGCTCTAAACTTTTAAAAATATTTTTTATTTACATATTGTTTCTTCATCAATTTCACTTCCATTTCCCATTTCCCCTTCCCACCTTCCCACCCCTCCCAGCTCTAACCTTTGGGACACTCACAACTGTTTGTAATGATACCTTTATTTTTGTGGTTGCTCATTTGATCCTTCCATTTAGCAAGCTCAAGAATTGGGTTTTTACTTGCCTGTTTTCGTATGGGGCTTGAACCCAGGTCCTTCACACTGAGCTTTAGCCCCAGCCCTTTTTTATTTTTTGAGATAGGGTCATGCTAAGTTGCTACATTGCCTAAACTCAGATCCAATTTTTAATCCTCCTGTCTCAGCCTCCTAGACTGGTGAAATTACTGGTGCATGCTACCACGCCAGGCAGCACAAGGCTGGTATTTGTGTTTATTCATAATTATGTTTCTAGTGCCCAGAAATTGCCTGGGGTAAACAAGGATACTAGCGTTTAATAAGAACAACGACATGAATCTGTCGGGTTGGGTAGTTTGTACAGAAGCGTTGTCACTAACATGCTGACGTGCAAATGAAATGGATACAGGCCTATCATAAAAATTATCTTCAATGTATCCAAATGGCAGTTTCTGCCAAGTGTACTTTCTTAACAACGCTTTACATACAGCAAATAGACACCAAGCAGGGTGACAACTATTTCCTGGTCTTGAGTTAAATTTTGCCAGGCTAACAAAATTGGCCCTTTTCAGCCAAAGGGGCGGATGAGTACGCAGATGAGTCAGCAAGAAGGAGACTTTGGAAATAACAATACTTTTTTTTTTCAAACTGGGCATGGTAGTACATGCCAGTAATCCCAGCACTGAGGAGGCTGAGGCAGGATTGTCATGAACTCTAGGCCAGACTGGGCTACATAGTAAACTTTAAATCAGCCTAAAATACAAAGACCCTGTCTCAAAAAAGAAAAATAAGTTTTCTTTTTTCCTTTTTAAAAATGGTATTGGGGATTGAACCCATGGCTTTTACGCTAAGCTACATTCCCCAGCCCTCTTTAATTAAAAAAGGACGTATGGCAATCCTCCTGCCTCACCCTTCAGAGTGCTGAGATTTCAGGCGTGCACCACCACGCCCAGTTTATGTGGTGCTGGGGAATCGACCTCAAGGCCTTATGCTTATAAGGCAAGCACTTCTAACTGCTGTGCCATTCCTCCAGCCACCCCTCCCCCCACCCCTTTTGTAATTCTGAGATGAGTCTCATTTACTGAGCCAGGCTGGGTTTGAACTCAGATATTCCTGCCTCAACCTGAGGGTTGAGATTATAGGTGTGTGTAGCCATGCCTAGCTCCTTTACGTCTTTATCCCTTTCTTTTTTTCTTTTTCTCTTTTTTTTTTTTTGAGGCAGAATCTCACTCTGTATCTAGGGATTACAGGCATGAGCCACCATGCCTGGTTTACATGGTGCTGGAGAATCAAACCCTGGGCTTTGCACTTGCTAGGCAAGTGCTTTAACTGCTGAGTTATGTCCCCTTTCTTCCACTCTTACCAACATCAAGCCACAGCTACTTAAAAGATAAAACTTGCTGTTGTGTTTCCCAGTGTCTGGATTTTGTAACAGGCAAGAATATATACTCCAGAGCGGGGGTGCGGAAGAAAAGTAATTTTACCTTGATGGCAAGAAGGAGGAGGGGCAGAGAGGAATTCCTTGGATTGCATCTTTTCCCCTGAGGAAATGGGGTTGGTTCTGAGATTGACAAAGATCAGGAATCTCCAGTCCAGGTACCTGGTCTATTTCCTTACTACAGGAAAGGCAATAAAGCCTTGTTTAAACACCTCGATGGTATCTTTAAGATAAAACCAGAGAAACAATGGTCTTGGTGGTGGTTGTTCTGAGAGACTCCTCCAAGGAGGCCTGAATCAGGACTTACCCTGAGCGACATCCTAACCCACTCCCACTCTTCCGTGGTAACAGGGATTGAGCCCAGTGTCTTCACACACAAATGCTGGGATCACAAGTGTATGCCACTATGCCCAGCTTTATGTGGTGCTGGGGAATCAAACTCAGGGCCTTGTGCTTGCAAGGTAAGTGCTTTATACCGCTGTGCCATTAGCCAGCCCAAGCCCAGTTTTTAAGACAGGGTCTCACTCACATTGCCCAGGCTGTGTTCAAACTTGCAGTCCTCCTGATATGCTCTTCCAGAATGCTGGACCATTTCATATTTTATTTTGAGACAGGGCCTTGCCAAAGTACTGAGTGGCCTAGGCTGAGCTCAAACTTGTGATCCTCCTGTCTCAGCCTTTTAATAGTCCTAGAATTACACGATTGCATCACCATGCCCAACTTGGCCATGCATCCAACAGTAATCTTCCTGGTCTTCTGTTTTCTTTTTTTCCCTTTTTATGCTTTTAATAATTAAAAGGCACATAGTACAAATGCTGTGGTAAATATTAAAAAGATCCAAATTTTTCAAGGAATGAATTTTTATAAACAATTCTGCAATAAAAAGGGACTGTGTCTTGTTATGTAGAAGTCTTGTTAAGCAAGATCTTAAATTTTTTTTTGAGACAGGTCTCGCTCTGTAGCCCAGGCTGGCCTTAGACTCATGGTAATCCTCATTCTCCTTCCTCAGCCTCCTAAGTGCTGGGATTAAATGGTTTATGTGGTGCTGGGGAATTGAAATCGGTACTTGGCGCTTGACTCAGTGATTGCTAGGCAAGCACTTCGACCACTGAGCCATTCCTCCAGCCCCTAAAATCTTAAAATTTTAAAAGCAAAATTGTTAACACTTAATTTTTTTCAGATGTTCAAACAGCAAACCAACATGTACAATCTCTGTAATAAAATGTGTTCTTGTACACTTCTTGGACACTTTGAAAATGTTAAAATTTCTAAATTTAATTGAGAAAAACAGCATATAAAAGTTTCATGAATTTTTAAAAAAAGAATACTTTCAGTAAAACATTTTACCATTTTATCTATCATTTTTCCAGGAAGAGAATTTACATTAACATTGTAAGGGTTTTTTGTTCTTGTTTTGTAGCCCAGGCTAGTCTTGGACTCACAGCAATCATCCTACCTCAGCCTCCTGAGTGCTAGGATTACAGGCATGCGTTACCACGCTCAGCTTATGTGGTGCTGTGGAATTGAACTCAGATACTTAGTGCTTGACTTAGTGCTTACAAGGCAAGCGCTTTAACCGCTGAGCCATTCCTCCAACCCCAACACTTCAAGTTTAATGCAAAAATACATATGTACAGATAATTCCTGAGTGACCAGCCATACATCAAATATGATTTAATGAAAAAAATTCTAAAATTTTAGAATGAAATAGATTTAGACATGTATGTCTAATTAAGACAAGCTCAACTGAGCATGTCACAGAATAAATTCTCTAAGTTAATCAATATTATCCTCAAGCTTAACCAATATGCTTTCTCAAACTGTTACTCACTTAAAAATTGTATTTTCTAATTTATTAACAAAGCACATTCAGTGATTTTTGACTATCAAGTTGAATATCTATTATATGCACAACAATCAGATTTACATACCAAGATATTTCTTGCAATACTAAAGGACAATAAAATATTTGCTCTCCACTACAACTAGTTTATACAATTTCCTCCTCCTACACTGTCTAAAATGATTCGGAACAGTGGCACTTTCTTTTGCATAAAACCCTTTCCTCTTCATAAAGCCCTGAGGTGAAAGGTTATTAATGTAAAAAATCTTGAACAATTCGTATTTCTGTATAAAACCGTAGCAAGTTTTTAAAAATATATAAAGAAATGTGGCTCTACAACTGCTGTGCAGTTTTTCAAAATATTTCCAGATAAACTTAAAAAAGCCAAAATGACCCTATAAAAGTCACTTGGTAGTGTGGACGCCAGCGCCATTTTCCATGTCAACCACTGTCTCTTCTGTTACCATTGTCCTGCCTCCAGCCACCATGATTCCTGTCTTCACAGAAGTCCTCTCTGCTGCCACTGTAGTGAGGGTCAGAGCCACGATCAGCATAACATAACGCTGCTGGCTGCTGGCGACTGCAGGAATGGATGCAAATTCTGTCTGACTCTGAGCTGTGATGACGGCACATCCTGGCACCACTGGGAGCTTGAAGACTGGCTGTAGGTTTGATTATGTGACTGAACTGAAGGTGAAAATCCCGACAGACCCAAATGTGAAGAACTGAACTTCTCCCTATATGACATCATTGCAAAACAATGTTCCCCACTGCTTGTCTCAGATAATTTTCTGGAGAAGAGAATGATGCCTGAATTACCTGTGATGATGGTGGCATCTTATTTAGTCCTTTCACATCTGCTGCTAGGAGATGGACAGGTAGGGCTTGAATTCCTAGCATGATGCTGGGGCTGTAATAAGCTGACATCCTGTGAGGCGTGACTACTTCCTGATCTAAACTGAATTTTGATAGGTCTTCCAGAAAGTTGGATTCCATTAAGTAGATTTATCACATAAGGAACAGATACTTCGTGTTTGAAGTTCACCAATGCAAGCTGCTTTGGTTTACCATCCTTATCTTTTGGAATTTTTACCTTTATGACTGGCCCAGCCAGATGAAACCGCTTGAAAAGTCCGGGTTTTTGTTTTTTTCTCGGTGGGGGAGGGGGGAGGAGAACAGGGTGTCAATAAATTTCTTAGTTGCCTATGCTGTTTGAATTTGCAAGCTTTCTCATTCTTTTACAGCTGTGTGGTCACCATGCCCAGCTTCAGGATTGTTTTAAGAAAGATTTTTTTTTTTTTTGAGACAAGGTCTCACTCTATAGTCCAGGTTGGCCTAGAACTCACAGCAATCCTGCCTCAGCCTCTGAGTGCTGGGAAATCGAATGCAGGGTTTTGTGTATCCCTGGCAAGCACTTTAACTGCTGAGTGATGGCCCAGCCAGGAAGGCACATCACTCCCTTACACAGTCCCTGTACCTTAAAACCTGTATCATGATCTCCACTCCCATAGGTGAGAAACCGAGCCTTATGAAGTTAACCAACCTGCTCAGAACCATGAGATAGCCAAAAGGCAGGGCCAACTATTAAACCCATAGTTTTTCCAGTCTATAATAACTGCTGTAATAAAGGTTCAGACCAGTCATTTGTTTAAATGTGTAAAGCAGAGTACTCATAATATTAATTTATTTCGTTATCTTGACCATCCCTTTTTTTTTTTGGCGACGGAGTCTCACCCTGTAGCCCAGGCTGGCTTTGGATTCAAGGCAATCCTCCTGCCTTGGTATCTCCACTGCTCGGATTATAGGCATGTACCACCACACCCCAGTTTTATGTGGGGCTGGAGAATGGAACTCTGGGCCTTGCACGTGCAAGGCGAGTGCTTTAACCATTATGCCATTCTTCCAGCCCCAATCCTCACTTCTTACCTCTCCACTTCAGAGGTTAGTTTGCACAGAGAATATAAAATAAGCTCTGTTAGTACTGTGTTTGCTATGTGTAACTATCAAGGTTTCTGTAGCCTCAGAACACAGGCTTTTACTTGTTTTTAAAACAAATAATGTCTATAATTACTTCATAGAACTTAATGTGGAAATAATGGGAACTGGGGGGGGGTGTCGAAAAGAGAGAAGGGAAATATTTGTAACTTTGCCACAATATGTATGTTCAAAAACACTCAAGATCAATGTAAACTTTATGTTTTGCACTTATACATATCAATAAAATGGGAAGGACAGAAATACACACAGAAGGAAAGAAAGTAAAAAAATAAAACATGTTATAATTTGCATACAATATTCATCCTTTTAAGATGTGCAACTTTTCCTTCTAGTACTAGGAATGAAACCCAGGAACTCAAACATACTAGGTAAATTCCTCCATCACTGTACCACACTGCTTTCTTTCTAGCCTTTTTTATTATCTACTTTTAAATTTCGAGACAGGATTTTGCTGAGTTGCCCAGCTGTCTCTGAATTTGCACTCCTCCTGCCTCAGCTGTTGTGCAGCTGGGCTCCCGGGAGTGCACTACCACACTGGCTTTGATTTACAGTGTTGGTTCGTTACACACAGTGTTTTGCCACAGTTCACCTCTCAAATGCTACTAGTACAGATATACCACACCCAGATTTTGATTCACTCTCTATTTTCAGAGATGGTTTATTAAGAAGACAAGGACACAGAGACAGAGCTTTTGCATAGAAAACAAAAGGCCCTGGGTTCAATTTCCCATCACCATAGAAACAGGGGCGTGGTGCATGCCTGTAATCCCAACACTTCTAAGGGCGAGGCAGGAAGATGGCTGTGAGTTCAAGGCCAGCCTTGCCTATGTAGTAGTTTAGGACCAACCCGGACTACAGAGCAAAACCCACACCTGTCTCAAAAACAAAACAAAACAAAAACAAAAAAAGGAAATATATATTTTGTCTGATCCTTTAGAGAGTAGTTTACAGACATTTCTCTCTACCCTTTGGTAGAAAGAATCAAAGTTTTTTTTTTTCTTACCTAGCCACAGTAACATTACAAATATTGAGAAACACCTTTTGCAATACCATTATTTAATCTACAGACTTTATTCAAATTTACCTATTGTTCCACTACCCAACCCTTAAACTTTGGGAAACAGAAAAGGTTTTCTGTTCCTGGGTCATTTCTCTTAAACTGCTTTAATTTAGAACAGTTCTTGGTTTCTGCTCTTGGCAACCTTATTATGTTCAATAGGTATAGGCCAGTTGTTTTCTATCCTGGTCCTCAGTTTTAGTTCTGCTGCTGCTTTTACTTTTTTAAAAATTTCATTTGCTAGAACTTTTATATGTGATATTTTTTTTCAGTGCTGGGAATGATATCCAGGGCCTTCTTTGCCTTACATTCCCCAGTCCCCCTCCTCTCCTTTTTTTTTTTTTAAATTCTCTTTATTTGAGATAGCTAAGTCGATAAATTTCTAAACTTAAATATTAAATTTTAAATTCTAAATTTAAGTATCTAAATCGATAAATTTCCCAGGCTGGGCTCAAACTTGAGATCCTCCTGCCTCAGCCTTCCACTGTGCTGGGAATACAGGCTTGCATAACCACTGGACCAGTTGTATACTGACAGCGATAAAACATTTTTTTGGATCCAGAACTTACTTGCAGTACACAGATTTTCCCCCTCCACACAGATTTTTGCCTCTTAGAAGCTTAATTTAATGAAAGTTTACAGAGAATTACTACCTACTCTATATAAACATTTGAGATTTAAATTCTTTGTGGACTGCCTGTGGAGTCTCACCTTTGCAGTGATGAACTATGCTCATGGGCCATGAGACAGACTGCACAAACGAGTGGGTGTAGTTAACAACCATTCAGCAAGTATTTGTTGGCTGCATAGATAATGCCAAGCTATATCTCAAGCCCTGAGACTATATCTGAGAAAAGCAAAGCAAAATCATCCTTGTTCTTGTAAATCTAGTTCAACAAATTACTCTTTAAAAGAAAACCAGCGATCTAACGTCCCTAAAAAGGAAAGCAGGGCTTTGTAAAAGGCACAGCTGACACTCATGAGTCAAATTTGGATAACACTACTGTGGAATCCTTGGAAAACGTGATTTTTAAAAACTGAGCTAACCATATAAAAACGTAATTTAATAAATTCTCAGTGCATCCAAAAACCCAATTCCTTAAAGAACCGACAGGGCCAACTTTCCAGGGCTGTTCTATTTTGCGAGCAAAAGTTGACTGCCTGGCGTGTGGGACTGTAGCACAGCGTACTCCGGGGTCCGCCGCTCAGGGGACACGCACGGCACCCCGCAGAGGTAAGCCTGGGAGCCACGCACCACAAAAATCTCCGGGGGAGGTGGCTCTGGCGAACCGGCTCCTTTAGGTGGCGTCGCCCACTACAGAGCCATCTGGGTGGTTTTTCCAGGTCCCTCCCGGCCTAGCTCGGTGCCCAGCTCCTGCCCCCGCGACGCCCGAAAGCCAGGGAGGGTGGCTGGGAGATACCTGGGCTAGGATGGGGCGGGGCTCCGCGGCGAGCTGCTCCGGTCCGATGTAGGTCTCCACACCCTGGAGCCCGCCACCTCCAAGCGCGGCGCGCCCCACCCACGCTCGGGGCCTCGGGCTGCCACCTGCGCCGCGCCGAGTTCTCGGGCGACCCGGCCTGGGGCTCTTCTCCCTCCTCCCGGGAACGCCGGGTCCCCGCTGCCCTACTGCGCTTCCCTGCAAGGTGACCGAGCTCTGCCCGGGGCGCGACGGCCCGGTTTGCACCCTGACTACGAAAGGTGCACGCCCGAAGCCGAGCCGGTCCCACTTCAGACGGAACTCGGTTCCCAAGATTAGACTGGTTGGAGAGATACAACCAGAGGAAACTCCCACCTCTGGCGCTTTCCACTGTAAGATGTTGACAGGCCCCGGCACGCTGCCGTCCGACTAGGCGACCCGGCCGGGAAAGGAGGCCGGTCGGTACGTCGGTCGGGTGGGCGCACCCCGAGACGCCTGACTGGAGCGCTCGGGGTCCCGGCGGGGAGCGAGCGAGAAAGCTCACTCGGGCCTGGTTCAGGAAAACCTTTATTAGGCACGCGGGATAGAGCTATTTTGTGGAGCTGGGGTTCCGGCCCCGGAGGGCTTTCCATAGCCGGTCAGGGCAAACGACACGCCGTAGCGAAAACCGTGGGGGGCGCAAGGAGCGGGGTCCACGGCGCCCGGACCTCCTCACGAGGGTCCCCGGGACGCCCGGCGCGCGGTGAGTCGCAGCGTCCGAGGGGCGACCCGGAGGCCGGGGCTCCGCCGGCGCGGGAGCGGCTCGGAGCGGCGGCACCGCGGGGCTCCGCCCGGCGAAGGGAGGGACCGCGGCCAGCCCGCCGTGGGCGCTGGAAGGTGTGCTGCGCGCTGGGGCGGCTTTTCCGGGGTTCGGCCATGGCCCCGCCACCTCCCGGCCGCCGTCGCCGGGCCCTCCCCCGGCGGCTCGCCCTCCCGGGCGCCGCACCCCGGGCAGCTCTGCGCCCCGGGCCTCACCTCTGGCCTCCTTTCGCCGGCCCGCGCCCGGCCTCTGCGTTGACCCTTCGGGACTTCTCGGCTCCCTTCCCCGCAGCCAGTGTTTCCTCGAGTTCCCCACACCTCCAGCGAAGCCCCTTCCCCGCCGCTCGGCGCCTCGGACCCCTCGCCCCTTCCCGGCCGGCCCCGGCCGCCCTCGGGGTGGCGACCGCCCGCACCCTGCCCCGGGAGCCTGCCCGGCCCTCTCCCCCCGCCGCTCATTCATCCCGCCATTGTCTCCCGCCCCCTCCCCCTCGCTGCCACGTCGTGGTTTGAAGGAGCCAATAGGCCGGCGCCGCCAGGTGTCTCTTACCTGCACCACGTGGGGGAGGGGGAAGGGGCGGGCAGGTAGAGCCACATCCCAAAACAGAAAGGCTTTCAGCCATTGCGCGCGCCTCCTGGGGGTTCAGCCCTGCTCCTGGCTTTTGGGTAGACGCTTGGGCAATTGAATACAGAAAGGGCCGGCCTGCTGCGCCCTCCTTCCCGCCCCCCTTCCTGCCCTGGGTGTGGAGCGCCGGCCAGGTGTGAGCTCGGGAGGTTGGTTACCGCCTTTTGCACCCGCGGCGGCGGCGGCGGCGGCGAGGAGGGGGGTGGGCGCTCTTTCTTTTTCTCTCAGGAGAGGGTTTTTCACAGGTTTTCTCGCTCTCACTTCCACCCCACCTCACCGCCTCCCGACCCCCCTTTCCCCACTCCCCACCTATCGTCATGACGGCGTCTCCGGACTACTTGGTGGTGCTTTTTGGGATCACTGCTGGGGCCACCGGGGCCAAGCTGGGCTCGGATGAGAAGGAGCTGATCCTGTTGTTATGGAAAGTCGTGGATCTGGCCAACAAGAAGGTATTTCTCCACATTTTGGTCCCACATCAAGGAGTGGGGCGAAAGTTGGTCGTAGACGTTGGGGGCGGTAGGGGAAGGTGAGTAAGTGCCCGGGTTTGCCCACTCGTGCGGCTGGACGCGAGGCCTAAAGAATCCGGAGTAAACCCCAACTTGTTGGCCATCCTCCTTGGAGCCATTTCGGTCTTAACCTGGCCCAAGCGGAGAGGCCCGGCCCTGCCTACTGGAGTTGTCTCCTGGGCGAAGGACACGGGGCAGGGACCGAGTGGCGTCCCCGGGTCCTGGGTCCTCGTCTCGGGCCTGGGCGACTTGACCTGTGTGGGGGTGGGGCCGCGGCGTGGGGGCCTCCGGAGCCGCTGGGGTCTCGGGAGTTCTGATTATGCAGCTGGACCCCTAGAGAGGCGCGGGCAGCCCCGGCAGGGAGCGAGAGCGGCGAGCCTGGGAAGGGGCTCCGGGATGGAAAGCGGGGAAACTGACCCCTTGTTTCTCGGCCCTTGGAGGTGGGACAGTTGCACGAAGTACTCGTTAGACCGGATCATTTGGAACTGACGGAGGATTGTAAAGAAGAAACTAGAATAGACGCCGACAGCCTGTCGTCCGCTCCGCAGCTGGATCAAGCCCTCCGACAGGTGACAGCCCCGCTTACGCCGCCCACTCCCGCCCGGGCGGCCCAGCCGGCCCCCAGCCCACCCCGCTCCACGCCCTCTCGGGGCGGTCGCCGCGCGTCCCGCGGGGTGGGGGCCAGGCCGGGTCGTCCGGGACGGCTTGCTGCCCCTCTTCTTTGCTTTCAGCGTCGGAGGCCAATTTTTGCTGGTCTAGGAACTATTCCTGAGTGGCTCCTGGGGCGGAGAACCCGTGGCCCTTTGGCAGTGGGTCCTTGAGCGGAGTTTGAATCCTAGCGCCCGGTCTCCTGGTCCAGACCCCAGACGGCCGGACCCTGAGGGTTCTGGGCCCGCGGCTCCGGCTGGGAGCAGGGGGCGCTGTGGTGTCGATACGCCCGCCCGCGCTGCGCCCGGTGCTGGCGGTGGCCATTCTTTGAGTGCCCGCCTGGTTTCAGTTTTTTGAATCTCAAGGAAAAATTAAGTCCCGTCGATGCTTCTCTAGTGGCGTTGATGCAGACCCAGGGCGAGATTGCAGGTCTAGACCTGTGGCGCTGCGTAGTTGGGTCACCGTGGACCTGGTGGAATCCCCGGTGAGAACTGAAGTGACCTAAAAACCCTCTGCTCTCGGGCGCTTAAGGTTGCTGGATCCGGATAGGGCGGGGCGCTGGGCACCTGGGTGCAGGTGAATGCCCTGCGCTTTCGCGGCCTCTGCCCCAGCACGAGTTGCGAATTGTGGGAGAAGGTTGTAATTTCTGGAGTGTATTCCAGAAATGTTGCCAGGCTTCACGTGCATGTATGTTGCACCCTTGTTTTAAATCAGAAACCGGTGATGTGTACTAAATCTAGTACTTCCAGATAGAAAAGTAATACTAGAGAATGATGTAATCTGAAGCAATACGCCAGACGAGACCTCAGATTTGTCTTGAGTTCATCATAAAAACTGAGGGAGCGCAGGCAGTGAAAAGACGTTGACTAGAGTCTGAGCATAAGTTGCTAATTGATTAAAAGCTTCTTTAGTTGTGTGGGAAAAGAGTTTGTCTTTGTAATGCTGCCGCCGCACCGGTGGCCGCAGGGTGATTCTCTGATTATCTCTAAGCGGGACCGCTCTGCCGCGATTTGTAAATCCGGCATTGGTTGCGATCTCTCTGTTTGTTCTTTCAGTTTAACCAGTCAGTGAGCAACGAACTGAACATTGGGGTGGGGACTTCCTTCTGTCTCTGTACGGACGGGCAGCTTCACGTCAGACAAATCCTGCATCCTGAGGCTTCCAAGAAGGTGAGGGAAAAATGATTGAACTTTTGAGCTGTCTGGAAACTTTTTTTTAAAGAATGTTTATGCAAATTCGTCATCTGAAAGCTGCAGTGGAGAGCTAGTGTTCAATGAGTGAGAGGATTTTAAAAGCTTTGGAAAAGAATAGTGGAGTTAGTTGCAGAAGATTAACGTATTTAATGCTACTGAATTGCGTGCTTAAAAACTGTTAAAAACGGGCACTGAGGATGCAGTTCAGTGATAGAGTACCTGCTTAGGGTCTGCAAGGTTCGGTCCCCATCACCGCCCCCACACAAAAATGTCAACATGATAAATTTAATATTATGCATATTTTACCATAATTAAAAATGCAGGACAATTTCATGACGATGTGTGGGATTGCAGTAATTTTTAAAATAACTTTCATCACAAAAAATTCTTTTCCCACACTGAATCATGGAAGTGTTCATAGCTAAGAATAGGAAGTAACTGTTTTTCCTTCTCTGTGGGATTTGTGATATATATTTTAAATTCTAATTTGAGATCTCAGGTATAGCTTAATAGTGGGTCCAGCAAACCAGCTTTGGAATATAATTTAGTGCAGGAATAACTATTTTCTGTTAATGAGGCATTTGCTCTCTTAGTCTATTTTACTACTGAAAAATCTCCATTATTAGAACCCAGCACTGGTCAGAACCACTAATAATACAGCTGAGTCTCATTTATTATGTAAAAACTGAAGCCTAAAAACACAAATGGTGTAAAATGCTTGTGGTTAGAAAAAGATGTATTATTACCACCTACAAAATACATAGTAACAAATATGTCAAATGTAAGAACCCAAATTTATTATGGTTTAAATGTTTTGAATGGGATGTGTTAGGAATACAAACATTTTAATTTCTTTTATTAAAAGAAATGTAAGACAAGATCTAATATAATGATAGGACAAGCTATGTAAAATGCACTTACATTAAATGTCGTATTTTAAAGTTCTAAAATATGCTTACACTCAATTCTTAGGCTCCCAAGTTTTAGGGAAACATTAAAACAAATTCACTTTGCTAACAGTATCTACCTTGTCCTTTCTCAGAATGTATTACTACCTGAATGCTTCTATTCCTTTTTTGATCTTCGAAAAGAATTCAAGAAATGTTGCCCTGGTTCACCTGACATTGACAAGCTGAATGTCGCAGCAATGACTGAGTGTATCCTTTCAATGATTATCCAAGAATCTTTTGAAAAAACAGGTGTAGGAAAAAAATAGTTAATTTAAGAAACTTTTAGCTGTTTTGAACTTTGTCAGAATATGGATGAAATTGTTCTGTCTGGGATTTGTCTACATACTATGCTAGGAAAAACAATTGCAGGCATCTTTCAAGTGCTAATATATTAGATGGGAGACTCTTCCAAAGCCACTGTGAGAATCATGAAGTTAATTTCTAGAGCTAGGCATGGTAGCACATGCCTATAATCCTCGCATTCTGGGAGGCTGAGGCAGAAGGATCATAAGTTGGAGCCTAGCATGGGCAACTTAGTGACTTAGTGAGAAGTAGCCTAAAATAATAAGAGAGGGGAGGAGCTAGAGATACAGTTTAGTTTGAAGGTTCTAGGTTTAACCCGACCCCCCATACCAAAAAAAGAGGGAAAAAAGTTACTTTCAGGAACTTTGGAGTTATAGATGCTTTATTAATTTCAAGAATGAAGGATTTCTGTTCTGTCTGAGTAGGCTTTCATCCCTTATAATTTCTTTTAACATTAATTATATTCTGTAACATGTACTATATATATTTGATATATAGTCACAAAATAGAGAATAGAAATAATGTTGAAAAATCATCAGACCTGGAGCTGTAGTTCAGTGGTAGTGAATGCTTGGCATGAGGCCTTGGGTTCCCTTAAGTACATACATGTACAAACATAATTCTCAGTATAAGAAAAATACAATATATTAATTAAAGGGCAGTTTCTTTTCCTTTTCTTTTTTCTTTGAGACAGGGTCTCCTTCTGTAATCCTGACTGGCCTCAAACTCTTGGCAACCCTCCTGCCTCAGCCTCCTGAGTGCTGGGATTATAGGCATGCGTCACTATTCTCAGTTTATGTGGTGCAGGGGCATTGAACTCAGGACCTTGCACTTGCCAGGCAAGTGCTCTAACTGCTGTGGTATTCCTCTGGGCCTAAAAGGACAATTTTAGTAAGAGGCAGTATATTAAGAATTATTTATCTCTTATTATATTAGTAAAAGTATCTATCACTTCAAACTAGAAATTCTTCAGGCATTTTGACTTTCTCACTGTTTTAACAATTCAGAGAAAGCTTGTTAAACACTCATCTACATTTTTCTCTTTTTGCTCCTAAGATCCTCGCATATGTAAAAATTGGAGTTATTGTTAAACATTTAAAATAGCCACTTGAGCTTTATGATTTTTTTTGGAGACAGGGTTTTGCTCTGTAGCCCAGGCTATTTGTGAACTCTCTATGGAGCCCAGACTGGACGCGGACTCATGTCAGTCCTCCTGTCTCAGCCTCCCAAGCGCTGTGATTATAGGTGTGTGCCACCATGCCCAGCTTATGTGGTGCTGGGGGAATTGAACTTAATGCTTGATTTAGCACTTGCTTGATAGGCACTTAAACCGCTGAGCCATTCCTCCAGCCTCTATGCTATATTTTCTGTGTAGCACGTGATAGTATTTTTTAAATTTATTTTTTATCTGGCCTTTAGGGTGCTTTGCTAAATTTTTTTATATGTGTGTATGTGCTAATAATTTTTATAATTCCTTTTTAAACATTTTTTAAAGTTCTTTTTCATTCTACTTCTATAAGCACATATTGGCAGTTCTTTTTCAAGTGCCATGAAATGAATATCAAGTATTTGAGTATAGCAAGGAACACAGGTACACAGCTATAATCCCACTACTACAAATTGGATCCCTTTGTCAAAATAGAAAGGGCTGGGGACGTGGTAGAGCATCTCAGGGTTCAATCCCCAGGACTGTAGGTGGGGTGAAAGTGACTATAGTGAACAAAAAAACTGAATAAAGCCAAATGGGGCCCATTTCATGTGCATTTTCTTGAAAAAAAAATTTTTTTTTGAGACAGGTCTTGCTGTGTAACCCAGGCTAGTCCTGAACTCAGTATGTAGCCCAGGCTGACCTTGGATTCATGGACCTTCTGCCTCGACCTCAAGTGCTAGGATTATAGTCAAGTGGTACCACGCCCAGATTTATGTAGTGCTGGGGAATTGAACTCAGGGCCTTGAGCTTGCTAGGCAAGCAGCTTTAACATCTGAGCTATTCGTCTGGACTCATGTATGTCTTATAGTCCTAGTGCTCAGGAGGCTGAGACAGGAGGATTGTCCTAAATTCTAGGCCAGCCTGGACTTGGGGTACAGTTCAGTGGTAGAGCTCTTGCCTGGTTTGTACAAAGCCCCTGAGTACATCCTTAGTCCTCTCATTACCAAAATAAAACATCTCCTATGTATTAAGTCTAGTTTCTTCTTCTTCTTCTTCTTCTTCTTCTTCTTCTTCTTCTTCTTCTTCTTTTTTCCCCTTGAGACAGGATCTCACTCTGTAGTCTATCCTGATCCTGACTTCACTGTGTAGCCCAGGCCGGCCTTGAACTCATTCTTGGCAATCCTTACTCAGACTCCTGAGCACTGAGATTACAGAAGTGCGCCACCACATCTGGTTTATGCAGTGCTGGGGAATCAACTCAGGGCTTTGAGCTTGCTAGATAAGCACTTTAACTGTTGTGCCATTCCTGCAGCCCCTCTAGTTTCTTTGGAAGTATGTTGGAAGATAGAGCTTTATTATCAATTAAACAGGGATTGTAAGGGCTGGAGGAATGGCTCAGCAGTTAAAGTGCTTGACTAGCAAGTGCTAAGTCAAGCACTAAGTACCCGAGTTCATTCCCCAGCACCACATAAGCCAGGCTTGCCCATGCATATAATCCCAGCACTTGGAAGGCTGAGGCAGGAGAATTGCCATGAGTACAAAGCCAGCCTGGATTACAAAGTGAGACCCTGTCTCAAAATAAAAAGGGAAGGCAGACGCAGAAGGTGAAATATGGAATGGTCTCTCTGGTATGAGAGACCCAGAACACAACTCTTATGGAACTTAAAATGAAAAACAAAGTGAAACGGGTAGGGTGGGGAGGGAGGGAAGGGAGGGGTGGGTAGGAGGAGGGACAAAAGGAGAATGGGAAAGTCCTTGTCACCTTGACAAGATACATAGGTGCACAAAATGCTAAACTTCGATGTAAACCTTAAATTTTGCACTTATACATATCAATAAAATGGGGAAAAAATAAAAAGGGAGGGGAGGGATTGTAACCTTAGAAATAGTATTAACTTTTCTTTACAATGGTTCTTATTTATTATTAATATTATTTTTCTGTGTGTGGTACTGTGGCTTGATCCAGGAATTCACATTGAGCTATATCATCAGCTCCCTTTTTAAATTATTTTTTTATTTTATTTATTTAGTTTTGAGACAGGGTCTCACTCTGTAGCTCATGCTGGTCCTGAACTCATTTTGGAGCCCAGGCTGGCTTTGAACTCACAGCAATCCTCCTGCCTCAGCCTCCTGAGTGCTGGAACCTTTTTATACTTTTAAAATTTTGAGTCGGAATCTTGCCAGGTTGTCCATGTTAACCTTGAACTTGCTAGCCTCCTCCCTCAGCCTTCTGAGCAACTGAGATTATAGGTGTGTGCCGCCACGCCCAGCTTATGTGGTGCTGGGGAATGAACCCAGGGCCTTGTGTATGCAAGGAAAGTGATTTAACCGCTGTGCGCTTCCTCCAGCCCCTAAGAACAGTTTTAGATTCAGGGCAACACTGAGCAGAAAGTGCCAAGGTCCAACAGACCCTCACGAAGAACACATTGCTCCAGGCTGGAGCATTTGTTCCAGTTGGTGAAGCCGCTCTGGCGCGTTAGCATCATTCAGAAGTGCCAGAGTTTTCATTGGTCTTCCCTTTTGGTGTGGCAGAGGTGCAGTGACGTGCACACACCT
This sequence comes from Ctenodactylus gundi, assembly GCA_004027205.1. Lineage (NCBI taxonomy): Eukaryota > Metazoa > Chordata > Mammalia > Rodentia > Ctenodactylidae > Ctenodactylus > Ctenodactylus gundi. The sequence goes on from PVKB01000347.1 coordinate 628,493, forward strand.
TTGCCGGATCACGGTGTATTGTACAAACCACACAGCACAGAGCAGTTTTGTTGTAAGCGTGTCCCCTGCTCTGCTTATCTCTTTCCCTCCCACCAACTTTTGTACTGTTTCTATGGTTTTGCCTTTTCCAGAACATAATGTACCTGGAGTCAACTTGTATGTGGCCTTTTCGGGTTGGCATTTTAAATTTATTTTTTATTTGAGGCAAGGTCCCCCTGTTGAGTGTAGGCTGGCCTTCAACTCACAGCAATCCTTCTGCCTCGGCCTCCTGAACCCTGAACACACAGACTGCAGACAGGGGTGTGCCACCGTGCCCAGCTATACTGTGGTGCTGGGCATCAAACCCAGGGCCTCATACCTCCTAGGCAAGTGCTGTGATCCCAGAGCTATGCCCCCAGTCCTTCAGATTGACTTAAACCTACTGATACCTATATAAGATTCTTGTGTGTCTCTTTGTATGTATGAATGCATGGGTGCATGTACATGTATGCATGTTTTACTGCAATTGAGCCTAGGGCCCTCACACTGTGATTCCAGTTCAATTTTTATTTTGAAACAGGGTCTTGCTAAGTTGTCCAGGCTGGGGTCCATTTGCCATCCTCTTGCCTCAGCCTTCCAGGGTACTAGTGTTACAAGCCTGCGCTGGCAGACGTGGCTTGCCTGTCTTAGGATGGCCTGATGATTTGTTTCTTTACTGATGCATAATATTCCATTATCACAGTATGTTTATTCACTTTCTTAAAGAACTTCGTTGCTTCTAAATTGTGACAATTATGAATAAAGCTGCATTACATATCCTTGTATAGGTTTTTATGTGGACAAGAAGTGTGATTGCTAGATCACATAGTAAGAATTGGATTTTTTTTTTCTGAACTAATTTTGGGGAAGACATTTTGGGGAAAGAGAATGCAGTGAGGCTCTGAGGTTTAAAAAATGTACAACTTAAATCTGCAGTACTGAAAGACATTATGGTATGGCAAGTGCCATACCATTGAGCTCTATCCCAGCCTAGACATAGTTATTTTTTTCTTTTGTATGTATTGTTTTTACTTTACATATCACTTCTCTTTCCCTTCCCACCCTCTCTTTTCCCTTCCCACAAAGTCACTCTTACTTTCTTCCATATCTCTTATGCTTTTATAGCAATATTATAATTTTCTTTCTTTTATTTTTTTGAAACAGGATCTCATAGCAATCCTCTTGCCTCAGCCTTGTGAGTGCTGGGATTATAGGCGTGCACCACCATGCCCAGTTTACATGGTACTGGGGGGTAGAACTCAGGGCCTTGTGCTTGCTAGGCAAGCGCTCTAAACTGCTGTGCTATTCCTTCAGCCCAGTACTGTCATTTTCTAAAGGAAGACAAGACTGACGGTCACAGAATCCAAGCCTCCAGAGCCCTGTCACTGGGCAGCTTTGTCTTCCTGACAGTTCCTCGCCTTCTCTCTGCGTCCCTGTAGTCTTTGGGTATTCCCAAATAAAAGCTTTGTGAATCATAATGTGCCAGAGTGTGACCACTTTGAAAAAAGAACAAGCTTGGGTATTTCTTGAATGCAGGTCTGCTTCTTATTTTAGCAGCTACTTTCCTCATGCCTTCATATTTGTTCTAAAAATTACTGCTTGTGTGGGTGTTAGGCTTGTGAGTTATTCCATTTGCAGGTGTGTTGCTTATGAATTATGCAATCTCTGCGTATTCCTTATCTAGCAGGTGAACTGTCGATGGCATTTTGTAAGCTTTATATTTAATCAGGTGAAATGGTAAGAGTTATGACAATAGGGCGTGGCACTACTGTGATTTTCTTTCTTTTTTGTTATGTTTTTGGAAGGAATCTTGAGCCCTTGGATTGGTATTAGTTGTCTCTTATTGGAAGGATATTTTGCTTAAGGGCCTATTTTTATAAATAACCTTTCTTCATTTTTCAAAAAGACTTTTTTTTCTCATATGGTATTACTTCTAATGCATTTCTTATTTTTTCTTTCATCATTTATGAACTGATTTGTTCTCATTAATTAAGAATTTGTACTGTTATGTTTACTACAATTTGCCAAGCCTTTATTAAGACCTTATTTGTAGGGCTGGAGGGATAGCGCAGCAATTAAGAGTGCTTGCCTATCAAGCCCAAGGTCCTGAGTTTGATTGCCCAGCACTGCATAAACTGGGCGAGGTGGCTCATGCCTGTCATCCCAGCACTCCAAAGCCTGAGGCAGGAGGATTGCCATGAGTTTAAGACCAATCTGGACTGCAGAGTAAGACCCTGTCTCAAAAAAAAAAGACCTTATATTTAGACTAGACTTGGTGGTGGAGGTCTGTAATCCTAGCCTTCTGGGAGGCTGAGACAGGAGGATTGCAAGATCCAGTTCAGACTGGCAATTTAGCAATATAATAAGACCCTGCCTCAAAATAGAAACAAAAAGAGGGCTGGAGAATTATAGCCAGTGCAAAGGCATAGAGTTGGAACCCCAGGACCACAAAACAGAAACCACCAAAAATATAAAAACACAAAAACCCAACCTTATTTTTAATATAGCGGGTTGGAAGGAACTGGTTGGGGGGTAAGGCTTAACAGTAGAGCACATGCTTAGCATTCAAGAGGTGTGGTTCAGTTTCCACCGCGTCATGTAACCCTTCAGTGGCCTGACCACGGCCCAACGAGGACGTCGTCCTGGTGTTACAGCAGGAAACCAAAGCTTAGAGATTTTTGTCTCTATGGTAAATTAGATGCTTCCCTACATATCTGATACAAAAATCTGACTTAACTAATCAAGAAGTAATCTATAATATATGAAGATCCCTTATTGGCTACTTAGATAGGTTTTCTTCCTTTTAAAGAAAATCTCTTAAAATGTATGGTATCCTGGTTTCCTCATCATGTACCAACTAAGCCACTCAGTGGTAAAGTGAGGCTCATTTTATGAAATGACTATTCTTCTGTAGGGCGTTGCTTCTACATGTACTGTTTGACATGGTTAGCAAATGCCATTTCATTACTACATCTTTTTGTCAGGTTAAAAATCTGTTTGCTTTTGCCTGTGGTCTGTAGGTTAGCATGGGCTGTGAGACTTTTTCACTTCTTGAGGGTTGTAAAGGATTGTATTTGTGTTTATACACTCTAGCAGAGTGACTGGCCTTTTACCTTTTATGTTAAAAATTAAAATGGAGGTGCTGGAGAAATGGCACAGTAGTTAAAGTGCATAGCAAGTGTGAGCCCCTGAGTTTGATTCCGTAGCACCACATAGAGCTGGGCGTGGTGGTGCATGCCCGTGATCCCATGTAATCCCAGCACTCGGGAGGCTGAGGCAGGAGGATTGCCATGAGTCCTAGTTTAGCCTGGGTTATATAGTGAGTTCAGGACCAGCCTGGGCTATAGAACAAGACCCTTTTTCCAATGAAAAATGCAAATGGAACTGGAAGTGGTGAAGCACTCTGTAATCCCAGCCATCTAGGAGGCTGAGACAGGAGAATTGCAACTTTGAGCTTAGCCTGGGCAACTTAGTAAGATCCTGTCTCAAAATTTAAAGGGCGGTGGTTGATGTAGCTTTGTTTAAAGGTACTGGGTTCAGTCTCTAGTGCCCTAAGATAAAATAAAAATGGGTCTGGGATGGTGGTGTACAACTTTAGTCTGAGATATGCAGAGGTCTGAGGCCTGGAGGATTGTGGGTCCAAGACCAGCCTCACCACTGAGGCAAGACCCTGACTAGCACAGCTAAAATAACAAGTGGGGGATGATTGTTTCAATAGCATAATGATTGAGAATGTGAGCTCTGAAGTCACATTTGGTGGGGCCATTGTATTTCTACTTGCCGGCCTCAGTTTCCCATATTAGAACAGGCAAGGAAAAGTGTGTGCAGCCACAAAGCCTATGGTTTCCTGTGCGCTCTCCAGTGTAACTGATCCTGTGTGCCTCACTTAAGTTGTTGGGAGTCTCAGTAGAGGACAACAGCAGCCCTGGGCATGGGAAAGGACTTTCCTCATAGATTTCTAATCTTATTCAAACTATTCTTCACTTAAAAGGATTTTATACTGTCATGTGAAACTGGGCATAAAAGTTTCAAAGTATCAGCTACATTTAGTGCAGATGAATTTCGAGGTAAATTTGTTTTTTTTTTTTTCCCATTAGTGTTGTGTGAGCATGGCTCATTCTAGACTTGGTTATTTGTTCTGGTTAAATGAACTCAGCCGTTGGAATTACGCTGACCTTTGGTGCCCTGCTGTAGTGGATACCTTGAAGGGGTACCTGAAGTTTTCTTGTACCTCTTTCATGGAAGAGATTTCAAATATCTTCAAGTTGTACAGTTAAGCTGTACTAGTAGTTGACCTTGTTTTCTGGAGGGAGAAGAGATTCTCTTTGGCATCGTCAGCATGGTGTGTGCCAACTGGGCAGATACCAGCTTGTGGTTGGTGATGAACAAGGTGGACTGAAAATACCATGTTCCTTGCCAGTTCTCAGAGTTAGATTAATTTTGTAGAGTTTAATTTGGTTATAAAATGATATACTTCACTTTTAAAATGTGAATTTGAGAATTCTAAGATGACTTTGTTTTAGAAGGCTTTGTAAGACTTGCTCTCTTATCAGGGAGTCGTCTTTTCCAAATTTGTTTATACCATATAAATGTCTTTTTTCTCTCTCTCTTCTTTAGTTTTTGATATTTTTAGACAGGGCCTTGCTAAGTCACTAGGTTGTGTAAGCTGGGCTTAAATTCAAAATCCTCCTGCTTCAGCCTCCAGTGTGCCACTGGGCCCAGAAATGTCTTTTTCTGAAGCAAATATTTTCAGCTGTCTTATTTAGCTTCTTTGTCCATCTTATTTCTTCCAGGGCATAACTGACTCATATTTGTTTAAAGTTCTCTCAGATGGACTTTCATTACAGTAACACATCCTGGAAGTAATGTGTATTAGGGAGAGATTTTAGTTTTCCCTCTTGGAAAGAGTAAGCTTTTGAGGGATGGAGATGAAACTAAGGTAGGGTATGAGCTTAGTAGGCATTAGACCTTGAGCTCGCCGCCTAGCATCCCTGCCACAAACAAATGTGGATTTAGGTATAGAACTTATTTTTTTGACTTGTATAATGTATTCAAGCATAATTTATCACTTTCTGTTTTTCCTTCACATAATAGCAGGAAATTCAGTTCTTGGACCAGTACTTGACTTTTCTCTTGCTATGTTTCACTTAGTTGCTATTTGTTCATTGTCATGGGATTTTCAGTATGTCTGGCAACATAAGTATTTGTATTACACTGTAAATAAGAAGAAAATACGGGGGCTGGAGGAATGGCTAAGAGGTTAAAGTGCTTGGAGCTAAGTCAAGTGTAAGTACCTCTAAATACTGAGTTTTATTCCCCAGCACCACATAAGCTGAATGTGGTGGTGCACGACTGTAATTCCAGCACTTGGGAGGCTGAGGCAGGTGGATTGCTGTGAATTTGAGGCCAGCCTGGGCTACAGAGTGAGACCTTATCTCAAAAAAAAGAAGGAAAGGTATGTAACAGACTTTTTTAAGAAAAGAAATATGGCTTTGAGATAGAATTTTTGAATTAGGATATAGTTATAAAAATTTAAACTTAACTCATTCCACAACTAATATATTTGTTATTTTGTTGATTGATTGATTGGTGATTGATTTAGAAACAGTGTCTCATTCTGTAGTCTCATTCTGAAATTCTGGAGCCCAGGCTAGCCTCGAACTTGTGACAATCTTTCTGCCTCAGCCTCTCATGTGCTGAGATTTTGGGTGTGCACCACCATGCCTAGCTTATGAGGTGCTGGGCAGTCAACCCCAGGGCATTGCCCTTGTTAGGCAAGTGTTTTAACTGCTGTACTATTCCTTCCACCTGTATTTGTTATTTTATATGTGTGATTTTTCAGGTATAAACTAAGAACTTAGTTTGAAAAAAATGTTATTTATAGGTTAAAAATTGGAAGTTGGGCATGGTGGCACTCACTTGCAATTCCAGCAATCTGGAGGCTAAGGCCTGGGCTATATAGTGAGCTCAGGACTTTACAACAAAGACCCCATCTCAAAGGAAAAGAAAGTGAAAATTGTGTCATGAAACCAAATGTGTTCCTTTTCTAGCAGTCAGAAAAAGTTTTTTTTTTTTCAGTAGATAGACTTTTTATTTTTTAAAAGTTTTGTGGTACTAGGGATTAAGCCTGTGGTTTCCCACATGCTACATAAGTGCTCTGCCACTGAGCTACAATCCCAACACTTGTCATTTTTTGTTTCGAGAAAAGGTCTCACTTGTTGCCCAGGCTAACTTGACACTTGTGATCGTCCTAGCACAGCCTTCCAAGTAGCTGGAGTTACAGGCGTGCTTCAGTGTGCCTGGCGATAAGCTAATAGTAATGATCTTCATTGAATTTTTCTCCATGGGTTATAACTTGAGCAAGCGTGAGTGTGGGTTAAATCCTCAGCCGGCTTCACTGAAGGTGATGCTTAGGAAAGCGTTCCTCTTGTCCAGACTTACAGCTCCAATTTCTCAGCTTCCCTAATGTCTGTTTGAATGTAGCCCTTTGCTTGATTGGAGCTTAAATGTTAGTTGTTCCCCCCCTGCCGCCTGGCTGTACCCTTCCTCCTTCCCTCATGGCATTTCTTGTTTGCAAAGCTGGCCGAGCCTGTTTGTGCTGTTGTGGCTGCCTCAAGGGCAGAATGAGTAAGTTGCATGACGAGCCATAAATCAGGAGGCACAGACTCATCTTTCCTTTCCTCAAGATCAGACGTGCAGCAAGTAATTCAATGTGGAACATCCCTTGGGAGGGAAAGGAGTTCTAAAACTTAAAAAGACTCTCTCTTATTTGTTATTTGTGTTATATTCTGGTAAAGGTTATAGATTGAATAAATCTATAAGAGGTGTGTGTGTGTGAGTGTGGTGGTAGTTGGAGTGTGTAGAAGGGTGGGCGATTTTGAAAGTTGTGAGCAGATTAGAGCTGCTGATCTTTGCGTATGATGGCTCAAAAGAAAACATGTTGGTACGTGTTATGTAAAACTAAGTTAGCCAAATGTCAACAACATATTCTTAATTAAAAGGGAGAATTCAGTAAAGTTGGTTCTTCAGTTACAACTTCAACACAGACTTCACATTTACTCTTGATCTCTATCTCATTTACTTGGTCTTTATCTATAAACTTGAAAAAGCTTCTCACAAAGTATTGCTCAAAACAAACGAAGCAAACCCTCTTAGCTTGTGCAGGAGTTGTGTACACTGTCCAAATCAGTGCTGTATTATAACTCCAGCTCTGTTACCTGCCAGCCAGGCCACTGTGGCATTGTGAGACAATCATAAATTCCTAGTTTCCTCATCTTACTGATTTTACTTTTAACTACCGGTAAGGGTTACCGTGAAAATTGGAAGAGATGGATAGTAGTTGGCAGAAAATGGTGTTTACCACATGCCATCCTTTATGTCAGTATGTCCTTAGAAGCTAGAAGGGCTGTGACAGGTCCTAGGAAGGTAGGGATCCATACCCAAGAAGTACCTGGTACCTATGAAACTCCAATTGAGTGCAGAGTACTTTGTATGGACAGTGTCTAATGGATTCTTAAATTGATGGTTGTGGACTAGAATAGTTAAGGAAAGCTTTGGTGCTGTGTGGCAGTTATTCATGGTCTACTTTGGTTAGGAGTGCTTTCTGGAGGAGTTACTTGAGCAGAGATAAGGGGGTTAGATAACTCATCATTTATAAAGGAAGAATTTGATGGAATGTTCTTTTATAGTGCTATACCCCAACCTTAATTCACCCCCCCCCCCCACTGTTCTATTTAGGGTTGGTGGTCACGGTACATTGAACATCTCGCAGTGATCTCTGTCTTCAGTCTTCTTTTGGCACCCTGGATTCCTCTAGGTTGCAGGTTAGCAGGTTTGTTCTGCAAAGGTCTGGGTAGTCAGTTTCTTAGGGTCTGCGGAATTCTTTTTCTTTAAAAATATAAAATCTGTTTTTTGTTCTGGGCTATTCCAAATGGTGCTGAGGGCCAAAGATTTTATTCCTAATGTAAGTGGGTTTTTTTTTTTTTTCAATTCCCCAAGACGTGTATGGGATGTGTGTGTTGCTGACAGCTTACATATCTCCCAATTTCAACACGATGTCAGATTGGTTCTTATGCTGTATTTCTTTGGCTGATTTTCTCCAAAATCTTTGCTCACTCTGTCTTTCATGTGTAAGAACTTTTCTCTGAGAGATCTACCAATGGCGAAGGCTGAAGCTGGAGCTGTCAGGAACTGTCAGCGTGCAGGAGTGCTGCTCACCCTGGGGTGGTTTTGGCCCATCTTGAGTCATTTTTATTTTTCATAAATGGGAGTGGGAGGTAGAGGCCACCATGCTGCTAAACGTTCTTGTACACAGGAAACCTCCCCTACTGCCAAAAAATTGTCTGGCCTATCTGTGGACTAGGTACTAAGGTTGAGAAACATGGCTTTGTGACTTCATATAGCAGGATTGGTCTCTGTTTTTTGGGTAGTTTTTATTGTTGTGTTTTTGTTGTTTGAATTTTTGTGATAATAAGGGCTGGAGTCAGGCCTTCACGTTGGGTGACATTTCAGGTTTTTGACTTACGTTGAGGCAGGGTCTCAGTAACTCATTAAGTGGTCTGGTCATACTGGAACTTGTGACCCTCCTGACTCAGCCTCCTGGAATGCGAGGATAGTGCCTAGCTTTGGGTAGGATTTTTTTTTTTGGGGGGGTGGGGAGGAGGTGGTTATTTGTACTAGTGATTGAACTCAGGGCCTTATCACTGAGCTGTATCTTCAGCCAATTTTTATTTTTGACTTTGAGATAGGATCTCCCTAAGTTGATCTCCAATTTGAAATGGTGCTACCTTAGCTTGCCAGAGTGCTAGGGTTATAGGCCGGCACTACCCAGCCAGCTGTGGGTCATTTGTAGTCTATTGTAGACCTGTACAAGGCTCAAAAAAGTAGGGTTCAATCAGATGTCGCATTAATAAGATTGTATTCCCAGCTGCTCAGGAGGCTAAGGAAAATCAAAAGTCCGAGGCCACCACCCTGGACAATTTAGTTACATACTATCTCAAAAGTAAAAGGTTGAGGGGGGGGGAGGCTGGAGAAATAGCTCAACAATTAAAATGCCTGCCTAGCAAGTGCAAGGCTCTTAGTTTGATTCACCAGCACTGCATGGTCCGGGAGTGGTGATGCACGCCTGTAATCCCAGCACTTGGGCAGCTGAGGCAGGAGGATTATCATTAGTTCAAAGTCAGCCTGGGCTGCATAGTGAGTTTAGGACCAGTCTGGACTGCAGAATGAGACCCTTTTTCAGAAAAGAAAAAAAAAAAAAGAAAAGTAAAAGGGGACTGGAGGAGTAGTGTAGTGGTCAGGGCATTTTCCTAGCCAGCATAAGACTTAGAGTTTAATTTCCCAACACCACATAAACCAGGCATAGTAGTGATGTGCACCTGTAATCCCAGCACTTGGAAGACAGAGGTGGGAGGATTGCTGTGAATTTGAGGTAAGCTCAGGACCAGCTTGGACTACAGAGCAAGACCCTGTCTCAAGGGGAAAAAGTTTAAAAGGCTGAGAGTGTAAGTCAGTGATAGAATGCCCATTACTGCATTCCCCTCAAAACAAAGCACCATGGAACCGCCCAATCCATAATAAAACTGGTCATCATGGGCTATGAAAGTCGTTACTTACAGGGTCCTGGGATGGTCTTTTTAAATGACTGCTGTGTGCTCTGGCCTTGTTTTATCTTATTTAATCTTCACCAACTGTCCAGGGCGGTAAATTATCTCAGCTGTGGCTTTATAGGTAAACTGAAGTTTAGCAGGGTTAACTAATTTGCCAGGAACATATGGTTACTTTTTAGCATGTAGTGTATTTACCTGCAGAGAGATAGAGCTGACTGAGGGACAACACAGAAATGTTTGCTTACCATTGTTGGATAGCCGTGTCCCTTTCAAGAAAGGAAAGAGGAAGCTCAGGAGTGAAATGGAAAGTGATTTTTTTTCTTTTTTCTTTTTTTTTTTTTTTTTTTTTGAGACAGGGTTTTGCTCTGTAGTCCAGGCTGGTTTTGAACTTATTCCTCGGACTCATGGCAGTGCTTACTTCAGTCTCCCGAGGGCCAGGATTACACACTGTGCCATTCTTCCAGCTCCCCTTCTTTCCTTCTGAACTGGGGAACGACCCCAGGGCCCTCATAGATATGCTCTAAACCCTTTTTTATTTTTAAGATAGGGTCTAAGTTAGTAGCAAAACTGTCCAGGCTAGGCTCAAATTAGCAACTCCCTGACTCAGCCTCCTAGAGTGCTAGGATTATAGGCATGTGCCACCGAGCCAGCTCAGGTGACTGCCTCCTTTGTCACTGGTCACAGCCTCTTCCTCTCCTCTACCTCCATTGTACATTCTAGGTAAGTGCTCTACCACTGAGCTACATTACCATCCTTGACTTTGTATTTTAAATTCTAGAGGAAAAAATGCAGCCCCATATTATTATCTTTAATGACTATATTACAACATTTATTCAAATTCATACATCATACATTAAATATGACTATATCATTGAACATTAAAATAAACATTCCAATGATTTTTAGCCTCTATAAGGCAACTATTTTGATGAAAATACAAGCTGATTTTATGATAAATTATAAAATTTAATGGAAATTTCTTCTGGTTTTTCTCTCAAGTTGAAATAGAACCGGTTTAAGAGCCATGTTCCCTGGGACACCCAAATCTTGCACGTGATAAGGATTATATTGGAGCCAGGCACAGTGGCATGTGCTTGTTTTTCCCAGCACTTAGTGAGGCTGCAATGGGAGGAACACTTGAGTCCAGGGGTTCAAAGCCAACCTGGGAAACATAGTGAAACCCCTATATTTAAAAAAGATGGAAAAATTTGGACACAGTGGTGCATATCTGTAAATCTCAGCACTGTAGGAGGTTGAGACAGGAGAACTACAAATTCAAACCCAACATGGGAACTTAGTGAGACCCTTTTTCAAAATATATATGTATATATTCAAAAAAGGAGGTTGGGACAAAGCTCACTAACAAGGTTCCTTAGTTCAAAACCCATGCCTCAGTATTCTTAGAAAAAGGGAAAAAGGACCACATTGGCCACTGTTGGTTCTTGAGGGCTTGAATTGTTTACAAAATTTATTCTTGGCTGGAGAAATAGCACAGCCATAAGATCATTTGCCTAGCAAGCTCAAGGCCCTGAGTTCAATTCCCCAGTACCAAAAAAGCTGGGTATATTGGCACATGCCTGTAATCCCAGTATTCAGGAGGCTGAGGCATAAGGATTGCTGTTAAGTTTGAATCCATGCTCTGGAGAGCAAGCATAGCGGTTAAAGCACTTGACTAGCAAGTATAGGCCCTGGGTTTGAGAATTGCTGTAAACTCAAGGCCAGCTTGAATTACAGAGTAAGACTCTGCCTCAAAAATAAATAAATAAATAAATAAATAAAGTTTGAGGCCAGATAGGGTTTCATAGTGAGTTCAGGACCAGCCTGGACTATATAGTGAGACCCTGTCACAAAGAAAAAAACATTACTTTCAAAGGAATAGCATTTGCTACCACCGAAGACAGGATATCCTGTAGAGTTCTAAATGTATTCATTTATTATTTATTTATTTACTTAAGAAAAGGTCTCACTTTGTAGTCCAGGCTAGTCCCAAACTCATTAGGTAGCCCAGACTGGCCTGGAATTTTTAGCAATCCTTCTGTCTCAGCTTCCCAAGTGCTGGGTTTCTAAACAGGAAATTCTGAGTGAAAGTGGCACCACAGAAATAGTGCCATTGGAAATAGTGTCACTAGGAACTTGAAGTGTTCATTTTACAATAGACCAAAATAATTTATTTACTACCTATTGGTCTTGACTGATAGAACCACATCATTAAGTTACGTGGTTGTTGCCTTGTGTATATCCTAAGGATGGAATGAAGGATTCTCACTAGTATTCTAACTAGGATTCTGATGAAGCCTTCTAGTTTTGTTGTATACTTTATTGGGCTTGGCATTCATTCATTTGCTATTACGTAAGTAAACAGAGCTTTATTACTAGTGGTTATACCCCAGGATTGAGTTGGCCACTTGACCCAGGAGAGCAGGCGGAGACAGCAAGGTGAAGGGTCAAGGACATACTGACAGAAAGCAGCCATCTTAGGAGGTCTAAATAATTTTAGCTGGCATTTTGGCTCTCTGAGTTTAATTTTGGGTTACAGTAATCTTACTTTACCTCTCCAAAATGTTTCCTTAACTTAATCTCACACAGGTTTGAACTTTGAGAAGAAAAGTTCAGTCTCCCGATATGGAGCATCTCAAGTTGAAGATATGGGGGATATAATTTTAGCCCTGATTTCAGAGCCGTACAGTAAGTGTTGCTGCTGTAGTGTCACAGTCTTAGAATTTGAGCACACCATCTTTCCCCCAACCATGCTTTTGAATTTCTCTCTAAAAGAATGACTTGTCTATTCCCACTTTCAGATCACAGATTTTCAGATCCAGAGAGAGTCAACTACAAATTTGAAAGCGGCACTTGGTAAGTAGTTGAATACTATTCATTTGATTGTGAGTTACTTTTTCGTTGCTTGGACAGGATCCCTGACATCCTGGGCTGAGGAATGGCACAGTTGGTAGCACATAACAGGGACCGGGGAGCTGCTCCCAGCACTGCAGACAAAGCCCAAGGGAGTGAGGAGGTAGTCAGTATCTGTAGATTCAGACAAGGCCAGGTATTTCTCATGAAAAAGCTATAACAGTGTTTCTTCTTTCCTTTATTTAGTTCAAGCTGCCATTTGGGTCTTCCACACCCAGGGTGGGTGCTCCTTCCGTTCCTGGCCCACAAATCAGTAACGTACCCCTAAAAGCTCTATCCTGGCGCCCTAGCCATGACTGCCCATCCCAACAAGTTGACGCAATCCATCCAGGTCAAACCCCAAGCATCCGCCCCTTCTAGCCAAGTCCTACCTCCCAACAACACATGGTTCCACAGTTATCCATTACATCCAAACACATGAGGCTTTTGGGGGGAAACTAGAACTAAACCATAGCAGACTCTATTTTTACCTCCCCTTGTATTTTAGAAACTGTACTAAACCTTTTCAAATTGTTAGATCATTTATTACTTAAACCTGAATATTGAGATTAAAATCTAATGAAATACTGGCATCTTTAGCCACTGAATGAACTTGCATATGTTTTATATTTGTATCTATGATTCTTAGTTTAGTCTTTTACAATCTGTTCATCCTCTCACTGTAAGAACTTCCAAAAGAAAAATGACATCTTTTTTTCCTGAAGTTAGTTTAAATATGTCATATCAGCTTCTAATTTGAAGCAAAGGAAATATCTAGGGAGGAATATGAATGGTATCTCTATTTGTGATCATAGGTAGATCTGGTTTAGTGTGTAAGTCATCACTGTTGTGTGTTGCATGAGATTGTCTGGTGCCTGACATAAATAGAAATTTTTGACAGTTTTGCTGTGGAGAGACTTTCAAGCCTATTTAGTTGTGAAGAAAGTGACTCATTAGGAAAATGTCCTAAGATTACTGAAAATATGAATGTGAGAAAGAAAGACCGTCAAAACTTGTCGACATGTATAATAGGTGATTTGCAAATGACTCATTAAGGTGTGGGGACTCCCAAATGTTAACATATACACCCTGTGATGACTCTGGCTTGACAGGGGAAATATCTTAATGGAAGACTTGACTGCATGCATACATTCTTGATGTGCATTAATTGCCAGCACTACTCTGACCTTGAATTTTGATGCCAGACTAATCAATAACAAATCTCCATTTGTTTGTTATTCAGAGATCTGAGAATGAATTTAAGTCTATCCCTCTTGAGTCTAGAAACTTTCAGACCGTGAGGGTATTGGGAGAACTTGGCTTCCTATGAATCGATCCTGGTTGCTTTTGAGTTTATGGTAAACAAGCGACTCCTCAGCTGAGAGATGGTTTCCTGGAGGAACTAGCTGTTTGAACATACACGGCAGCTGTCTTTCTGTAACGAGCTACATAAAGGATACTTTCAGCTGTACCCAGATAATTCTTGAGGTTATAATGAAAATCAGGTGGTACAGGAAGTTTTCTTGAACTCTAAGTAAGACCTCGAAGGTTGTTAGCAGATTGCCTGCCAGGGAATAATAGAGGTCAGACTTAAGAACATTACTTCCGCAACCTAAAGTTTTGCCTTATCCACAGCAGCAAGATGGAACTTATTGATGATAACACTGTCGTCAGGGCACGAGGTTTACCGTGGCAGTCTTCAGATCAAGATATTGCAAGATTCTTCAAAGGACTCAATATTGCCAAGTTGGTTTTTCTTTAATCTCTGTTTTTAACAATCCCCCACGGGATACCAGGTTTCCTATCATCATTTTCTTTTCATTGTGTTTTTTCCTACCTGCCATCTGTTTCTTTTTTTTCCCCCCAAGGGGAGGTGCAGCACTTTGTCTGAACGCTCAGGGTCGTAGGAATGGAGAAGCTCTGGTTAGGTTTGTAAGTGAGGAGCACAGAGACCTCGCGCTGCAGAGGCACAAACACCACATGGGGACCCGGTATATTGAGGTACGCCTTCAGGCTTAGGACTTCTGAGTTCTGCAATGAGGATGAAAGGACAGTAGGAGGCGCAAACCTGGGATTTTAACTTGTATTTCTCTTTTTTAGGTTTACAAAGCAACAGGTGAAGATTTTCTTAAGATTGCTGGTGGTGAGTGCTTTTTATATAATGTGGCTTTAAGTAATGAGAAGAAAAAAATTTTGCTTGTGTACTGAGAGTTCAGAAAATAGGGCCATGAAGGGCCACAGGTGTGCAAGAAAATAGGTTTATGTGTGATCATTTTTTTCCTATTCATCTACAAGTTTCTATGGCTTGGTTAGGTTGTCTTATAACTTTTAAAACATATTTTTCTATGTTGCTCAGTTTTTTAATGTTAATTTTATGTAATATTAAATGTTTCATAATGTGTTTCAATATACCCGTTAGACATTAGAGCTTTTTTTCACCTTTCTACTAGAAGTATATTGCACAGAACACTTTCAAATCTCTACATACTATTCCTTAGGATAAATCTGTAAAAATAGCTGGCAGCTGGAGGAAAAGCACAGTTGTTAGAGCAATTTGCCTAGCAAACACAAGGCCATGGGTTCGATTCTCCAGTACCACATAAACTGGGTTTGGAGGTGCATGCCTGTAATCCCAGCACTCAGGAGGCTGAGGCAGGAGGATTGTGATAAGTCTACTGCTAGCCTGGGTTACATAGTGAGCTCAAGACCAGCCTGGACTACAGAGCAAGAGGTTGTCTCAAGAAAAAAAAAAAAGGCTAAAAATGTAATAGCTGAATTTAAGAATTGTGAATCTTTCTATGAGTTTTTTTTTACATCTAGTGTCAAATTGCACTAAGACAAGTTATCCTGGCATTATTCTTTTTTTAAACTGTTTTTGTTACTTCTTAAAAATCTATATATGGCCCCCCCTTTCCTCCTTCCTACTGTCTCACTCCCCCCCACACACATTTTCCCTTTCCCTCTCCACAAAGTCTATATTCTCACTTCCTTACATACTCCAACTGTTTTTATGGCTTGTTGTTTTCATATTAGAGAAACCATATAATACTAATTCTTAACTTTGTGGGTCTGATTCATTTCACTGAGCATAATGGTCTCAAGGTGCATCCATTTTCCTGCAAATGAGGAAACATTTGTCATTTCAGGTTAATAGAGTTTCCAAAATCCAAAAGCAGCATTTTACTCATTAGTGATAAAGTATATTTAGAGTGGCTGTGTTCTTACTTATATATTGGGGTTCCTTGGTAGAGGTGTTACAAATTGAGAGTGGTAGGGGTAACTAGTATTCAGTGATTCCTGTGATTTCTGTTGTGTGAGTAGTATGAGAATATTCTGTTGCAGAAAATGTTACTAACATGTAAGTTTGGTGGATATGTTTGTGAGTATTTGATACATGGCATTGTTGTGTAAAAATAGTTTATTTTGGGCAAAGAGCTAGCACACACTGGACCTGTGCCCAGTGAATTCATTACACTGTGTGCTCTACCATTCTGTAGTCCTAGGGATTGAACCCAGGGCTGTCTGTGTGGTAGGCAACTCGTCTTATCACTGAACCCAGATCTTTGGGATCTTACTGAGATCCCAAACTTGATGTCCCCCTCAGAGCCGGCTTTGAAATTTTACTAATAAAACGTATTTTGGAAAATTGCAAACCCAAAGTGATTTATCAGTACTGATATACTTAATTCTTCCAGTTTATTAAGCAAGCAGTTTTATAGATGAAGAAACTAAGACACAAGAGGTTAAGTTTGCTAAGGTTTCCTAGTAAAGAGAATAGCCAGAAGTTGGCCCAGGAATCCTGGCTCCAGGACCTGTGTCTTTACCAACTATGTTCACTGACCGCTTTCGCGGGGATAAATGGTTGTCCTAGGACTTAATTGTCCTCCAGCTTTCTGAATTACTTCTAAATATGAAAATAGTAGGGGGAAGTTTCAAATTTGGGGATAGAGAATTATTACTCTCAGGATATTATCAGCATAAATTTAATAGGGGTGTGGGTCTTGATTATGAAATGAAGACACTGCCAGGAATTTTACCATTTGGAACTTGTGAGGTGAATGTCTTAAACTCTTTTTCCTTGTTTTCTAATATTTGTTTTCCCCAGGTACATCTAATGAAGTGGCCCAGTTTCTCTCCAAGGAAAATCAAGTTATTGTCCGCATGCGGGGGCTCCCTTTCACAGCCACAGCTGAAGAAGTGGTGGCTTTTTTTGGACAGCACTGCCCCATCACCGGAGGGAAGGAAGGCATCCTCTTTGTGACTTACCCGGATGGTAGGCCAACAGGGGATGCTTTTGTCCTCTTTGCTTGTGAGGAATACGCACAGAACGCGCTGAGGAAGCATAAGGACTTGTTGGGGAAACGATACATTGAACTCTTCAGGAGCACGGCAGCTGAAGTTCAGCAGGTTGGTTTGTAAGAGGATGTTGGGACCTTTACCTTGTTTTTGTTTTGTTTTAATCTTTGAAAACAACCTTACGCTGTATGTTGTGTAAAATAGTCTCGAAAAACACAAAAGTGCCTGAAACTGTTTGTGTCCATAGCAAAACTGTTGCTATAGTGATCTTTTTATAAAATTTCTTAAAAATTTCCATATCGCCTCCCTTTCCCCTTCCTACCCTCTCACGACTCACCTGTTCCTTTCCCTTTTATAAAGTCCATCTTCTTACTTTCTTCTGTATCTCTTACATTTTTTTAAGGTTTGGTTTTCTCAGATTAGAGTGACTATGTGATATTTAACTTTCCTGGTCAGATTCATTTTGTTGAGCATAATGGTCTCAAGGTGTGCTTCCACTGTCATGAAAATAACTCAAATTTGTTATTCTAAATGGCAGAGTAATACTCCTTTGCATATGTATACCACATCATCTTTATCCAGTCATCTGCACCCAGGCATATGGGCTTCTTCCAAGATTTGACCCACCGTTATTTGTACATACATGGAAATCATTACTATTTTTGCTTTTTTTTTTTTTTGTCTGTAATTTGAGACAGGGTCTCACTCTGTAGCCCAGGCTGGTCCTGAACTCACTGGTATAGCCCAGGCTGGCCTTGGACTTAGAACAATCCAATTCTCCTGCCTCAGCCCCCCAAGTGCTGAGTTTACAGGCATGCGCCACTACACCCAGCTTTATATGGTGCTGGGGAATTGAACTCGGGGCTTGTATTTGCTAGGCAAGCACTTTAGCTGCGGTGCCATTTCTCCAGCCCCTATACTCTTACTTTAAATCTACTTATCTTTAAAGCTTAATTCATGTTTAAAAATGTTCATCTTTAATCTTTACAGTCCATAATCTACTGAGAAATTTCTCTATTCTACATTTGTGTTTTTCTTTTTCTACTGTAAGAAGTTCTTGCATAAGCATGCTTCCAGACTGGTTGTTTGGTGTTAAGATTCTCTTGGAAGTGCTCTGGGAGTCTGAGGCAGGATGACTGCCCAATTCAAGCCCTATCTGAGCAACTTAGTGATGCTCTATATCAAAATATAAGATAAAAAAGGGCTGCAGGAATAGTTCAGTGGTTAAAGCACATGCCTTGCAAGCCCAAGGTCCTCTGAGTTTTTGTCCCCAGTACCATGTACCCTGGGGTATGGTGGTGCACACCTGTAATTCCAGTGTTCAGGAAGCTGAATCAAGAGAATTGCTGTGAGCTTGAAGCTAATCTGGACTACAGAGTGAAACCCTGTCTCAAAAAAAAAAAAACAAAAAACAAAAAACGGCCTGGGATATAGCTCAGTGTGAAGGCCCTACATTCAATCCCCAGTACTACAAAACACCCCACAAAAATGCATGCTAGTAAGGGGCTGGAGGAATGGCCCAGCAGGTAAAGCTCTTGCCTTGCAAATGCAAGGCCCTGAGTGTGATTCTTCAGTACCACATAAAGCTGGGCATGGTAGCACACACTGGTAATACCAACACTTGAGAGGTTGAGGCAGGTGAATTGTTCTGAGTCCAGGGCCAGCCTGGGCTAAAGAGCGAGACCCTGTCTCAAAAAGAAAAAACTACTAGTAAGACTCACCCATTTCTGATTGATTTAGAGTTGTGCATCAATGTGAGATTTCAAACTTTTTAATGTATTTTCACAAGGGCTTAATGAGATTTATTTTGTGCTTGTCTACTGTCTATAATAGTTTTCAGAATTCAGGTAATTTGGTGATTTTTCTGTTTTGTGTTTCAGTGGCAGGACTGGTGGCACAGGCCTGTCATCCCTGCACTTTGGGAGGCTGAGGCAGGAGGAACACCAGTTCAAACTTAATGAGATCCCTAATCCTTCACTTAATGAGACCCTGTCTCAAAACCAAACATAAGAATGGGCTAGGGGTGTAGCTCAGTGTGAAAGCCCTGGGGTCAATCCCTGGTACCACGAAGCAAAGAAAAAATTTTTGTTTTTGAGGCACAAAATGGTGTAATTTATTCTCCACATGTACTAAGATCCAGGCATGAAGTTATCTATAGAATCTGAAGCCATTCGCCTGTTGTTGACTTACCGGTTAAGCTTTCTGTTCTTTAAGGAGTGTTTAACATTTTCTTTGTGAGTGAGGTCATATAGACTACTTTACTTTGAGATAGGATCTCCTCATTTTGTCCTGGCTAGCCTCAAACTCTTGATTCTGCCATATCAGCCATTTGGCTATACTTATCTTTTCCAACTTATGCAGTTGTATGTGTCCTATAGAAGAACAGTGTCATTTTAATAATTCCTTTTTTGGGGGAGCGGGGGTGGTTACTGAAAGTGGATGGAGCACAGGGTCCTTATACTGATCTATATTCTTAGCCCACTTTTTAGCTTTGTGTTTTTTAGACAAGATCTTGCTAATTTGCTAAGTTGCAAGGGGTGGACTTTAACTTGTGTCTCTCCTGCCTCAGCTTCCCAGAATGTTAGGATTATAGATTTTTGCCACCAGCCCCAGTGTGTTATTATGTTTTCTTTTTCAAGCATTTAGGATACTTTGTTTCTATGATTTCATGAAATGATTTAATTTTCCTAGCTTCTGCAGGCCTTTTTATATTGTGATTTAAAACAACCACCCACAGTTACAAAGAACCTTTTCACTTGCTAGGATGCTATAAGGTAGTTTTGGGTGGGAGTGCGGGTCTGCTCCATTTCACTATTCCTAACTGATTTATTTAACACATGTTAAATAATCGTGGGGCTCTGCCATTGTCTTCTTTTTTTAATTTTTTGAGCCAGGGTCTCACTCTTTAGCCCAGGCTGGTCCTGAACTCACCGTAGAGCTCAGGCTGGCCTTGGAGTCACGACAATCCTCCTGCCTCAGCCTCCCGAGTGCTGGGATTACAGGTGTGTGCCATCAGGCCCAGCTGATGTGCTGGGGAATCGAACTCCAGCACTTAGCGTTTGACTTAGAGCTTGTGTGTTAACCGCTGAGCCATTCCTTTAGCCCCTTTTGTCTTCTTTCTTACCAATAATCATTTTGTTCTGTTTGTACATAAGCACCTCATATTTACTTTGTAAAGTGCTTGACTATTTTCTGTTCTGAATTAGTAAATACACTATTTTTCTATTAAAAGTTCCTGTCACCATCTAGATATTCCTATTGCTGTAATGTTTGTTCTTCAAAATTTTTTGGGGGAGGGCGGTTAGCTCTTACCTAGCAACTGAGTGGGAGGTTAGCATGGAAGTTAGTGTACATTTTGGGAAGGGGTTCATTAATTCCTCTACCTTTTCTGGGGAATTTTAGAAGGTTGCCGTGTTTAAATTTCTTTTAAAACCTAAGGATGCAACAAATGGCATTTGAACTAGTAGGCCTATTGTAAGGTAACAGTGGACAAGAGCTTCATGATTTGAGTTCAGTCTGGAATAGTTTTTCTAAATGCATCTGACTGGCACAGTCGGATCTCAGGATAGCTAGATTCCCTGGCTCTAAGATCCTCCGTCTCGATACTGTCTCCAATTCACATGAAAACTAAATGACTATTTCTCTTTATGATCAACATACAATTTTTTTCAGTTCTCATTATCCACCCATAGGTGCTTTCTGAGGTGAAATATTTTAATAACATTTGGGGCATTATTTGGCCTTTGTTTCCATTTCTAGGTCTCTATCTTTATTTCTTGTGTTTGAAGGTGGAATATGAAGATAATATTAAAGGGAACACTATTTAGTAAAATGAAATCTTAACAAATTGCTGCAGAAGCCCATGTTCATCAACATGTTCAGATATTTTTAAAAGCAGCAGATGTGTTAGGAGTGGTGGTGCCACCTGTGATCCCAGCATTTTGGGAGAAGTACACAAGCCCTAGCCTCATTCTGGGAGAAGTACACAAGGTGTAGCAACTCAGGAAGACCATGTCTCAAAATAAAATATTAAAACATCCTGGGGAGATAGCTCAGTGTGAAGGTCCTGGGGTCAAACCCCAGTACTGTGTAGCAAAGAAAAGGCAGCCACCTTTAAGGTACTTGTCCCAGGTAGGTAATGCTATGTCTGTCCACGTAAAAGTAGTCTGAGTACATTGCATATGGAGCACATCTTCTATATTTGACAGAAACTGAAATGTGTGAATCCTTTTGCAATTAGAGCTTCTCAAACTCCACATACTTGATGAATCACTTGAGGATCTTCTTAAGATACAGATTGATGCTTTCTAGGTCTAGAGTAAGCCCAGACTGCATTTCTTCCTTTTGTTTTCTGTGTTTGTGTGTGCACGCGTATGCGCGCATGGGGAGGTCAGGGTGAACCCACGGCTTGTGCGTGCTAAGCCTGTGCTGTACCCCAGAGTCACATCCCTGGCCCCTGGGCTTTGTATGTAACAGTTATGCCAGCACTGGTCTGTAGACAACACAGGAGTTACCAGATCTCTAAATCACTTCTGTTTTGCTTTGAGTACAGGTGCTGAATCGGTTCTCCTCGGCCCCTCTCATCCCACTTCCAACCCCTCCCATTATTCCAGTACTACCTCAACAATTTGTGCCCCCTACAAATGTTAGAGACTGCATACGCCTTCGAGGTCTTCCTTACGCGGCCACCATCGAGGACATCCTGGAGTTCCTGGGGGAGTTCTCCACAGACATTCGTACACATGGGGTTCACATGGTATTGAATCACCAGGTAAGTAAGTCGCTTATTGGAAACTGTATTTGCTTATTTTTTCTGGGCACCAAAGTCTCTCCTCTAATGAAAGAATACAAATACTCTTTAGTTTTATCCTAAGTCTTTTTTCCCCCATTTTACTGATATGTATGTATGAGATGTATACATTGAATTTGAATATTTTGTGCACATATGTATACTACATCTTTAACATGAAAGATTTTATGGTAGAAATAAGACGTCTTTAGGATCCAGAAAGAGTACTGTCAGTATGATGCTTCTCATTCAGCTCTGCTTCCTTGATTGCATTCTCAGTAGCCTCAAGTAGGTGCCAGGGATGTTACAAGTGTAAATTCGGTCTTTTCCCGTCATGAGCTGTGCAGGGCTGAACTGCCTGCATGGGAGCATTTACAGACAGTGCGTGAGAAATGAGCATGCCTGTGCTCCAGAGTATTTTGTATCCACAGACTGTTTTTCCTTCATATTTCATATATGTGTTAAACTTAATGAGAACTTGGATCCATGGTGCCTGAAACTGTGTGTGGATTGTAACAGGCGTTCAGCTGTGGTGTTCTTTTTTTTGAGACAGAGTCTCATTTTGTAGCCCAGGCTGGTCCTGAACTCACTTGTGTAGCCCAGGATGGCCTTCGTTGGACTCAGGACAATCTGCCTGCCTCAGCTTCCCAAGTGCTGGGATTACAGGCATGTGCTACCATGCCCAACTTTTTATGGTGCTGGGGAATCAAACTCAGGGTCTTGCTCTTGCTAGGCAAGTGCCTTAACCGCTGAGCTATTCCTCCAGCCCTCAGCTGTGTTAAGGAACAAATTATGGAGAAGCTTCTGTCAAAATCTAATCATGTTCTTTCAGTAGGTCAGTGTCATGTGATTTTTGGCTAAATAAAACTAGTCATGTTATTAGCTGCTGAACAGTGTATCAGTATCTTCTGCTATTTTGAGAACAAAAATTGAAATACTCCTCAGCCAATCAGTTGTAATTAAAACTTTGAAATTATAATTTTTTGGCATCCTTTATTAAACAAATCTATATTTTAAAAAATATTTTCTGAGTTTTATGGGTTCTGAATTTAGGCTGATATTAGAATTACTAATTTTTATTCTACTCACTTTTTACTTCTTTTCCTTTGGGTGTTTGGTAATTTTTATGACTATCATTTTGCCCTACTGAGGACACATATGTAAAGATATAAGGAGTCTAAAATTACCAGTCTATGCTCATTATAACTTTTAAGTTATTATTAAATTATAGACTTTTTAATTTGGCAACCCCTGTAGCATGCTTAATTGGTAGGAGGTTGTTTGTTCCTTCCAATAAAATCAACCACAGTTCAGCATCACCAGAAAGTCATTTCTTTTTTGAGTCACCATGTCTAATAACCTTGGGGCTATTACTCCTTGATTAACAACAGTAGACAGATTTGCCTCTCATTGATCCCCATGACCTGTTGTGATTGCACTGGAGAAGAATGCTTCTTTGCTGATGGACAGGCTCTTTAACTGCCTGGAAGATGTTAGTTTCCATCTTGGATGGGGTTGTTGCTAATTCCCCTGGTATGGTAGCTCTTATGGTAACTTGCATGGTAATAATTTGAACTAAATACCCCACTGCAAGAGACTTGGTAGAGAAAAACTGTAAAATAAGAAGGCAGTCCTATTAGCTGTTTATGTCTTTTTCTTCCTCATGAAATGTTCACGCTAGATAAGACCAAGGTGTTCTAGGTCTGTGGAACAGAAATCTACAGGCTTAGCTTTTTGTTTCTTTGTTTTGTTGTTGTTGTTGTTGTTGTTTTCTGTTTTTATCAGTACTGGGGATTGAGCCCAGGGTCTTCAGTTGAGCTGTATCCCCAACCCTTTTTATTTTTAGTTGAGACAGGGTCCTGCTAAGTTGCCTGTGCTGGATTCAAAGCTGTGATCCTCTTGGCTCAGACTCTCAAGAGTACTGTGATTATAGACCTGTACCACTGGGCCTAATTCAGGATTGATTTTTTTTAAATGAGAAATTTTAGCAATTAAACTAATATTTAAAAATGCCTCTAGAGATCTGTTTGAGCAAGTTTAATGTGAAAGAAGGGCTGAGTGAGGTATAGGGTACAGCTCTCACCATGCGTCATGGTGCCTGCTAACGAATCATTCCTTACCCTCAAGTCACATTCCGTCGTAGGCTTGCAGGGTGAGGGAAAAACCAGAGGGATCTGGCAGGTCAGCATTGGACTACAACTGAGCCAAAAGAGAATGCCGATTCATTGAGCCACTTGTAGGAGGAGCCAGAAAGCTCTAGTACTGGTTCTATTACTGGCTTTTCTCAATCCAATGAGATTTAATCCGATTTTTCAGAAAAAAATTTGGTATATAATCCTATATTTTGGAAGTGCAGTCACAAGGAGACCCTTTCAAAACCCAGTACACTTGATCCTGATTTAACGGAAACCAAAAAGGATCATTTTCACCTGTGAGCCTCAGAACTGTTTCTTGAAGGTTTTGTGGGCTGTCGTGAGGATAAGTAATGAAATCCAAGCTTGATTTCAGGAGATCACACTGTCGCCAGATTGGGTGGCCGACATGACTGCTGTGAGTGATTGTCACTTTGCATGTTGAGTAAGCACCATGTACTTCTTTGTTGAGGGAGACAGTCTCCTTTTGTTGTTGTTCTTCCCCCACCCACTCAGGGCCGCCCATCGGGAGATGCCTTTATCCAGATGAAGTCTGCGGACAGAGCATTTATGGCTGCACAGAAGTGTCATAAAAAAACCATGAAGGACAGATATGTTGAAGTCTTTCAGTGTTCAGCTGAGGAGATGAACTTTGTGTTAATGGGGGGCACTTTAAATCGAAATGGCTTATCCCCACCGCCATGTAAGTTACCATGTAAGTTTTTCTTGGGTCTTGGCGCTATTCTACGCTGTACGCTGGTAGGTGCTTAAGCGGCTTTCGTGACTGTCTGTGCCCCTGGTTCTTTCTGAGGCAGGTGAGATGGTTCCATAAATCTTTCCCATCTGAAATCAGTAGTATCTGGTAATCATTTAAGGCCTTGGTTGTGGACACCCAAAATTAGAGATGCTACACATACCTCCTTTCAAATTATATTCTTGCTTTTCCAGTGGTAAGCAGTTGATTTCTGAAGCTTAGTGTGCTCCAGATAAGCACTGACTCTGGGAGGCAACCTGGCTATATAGATATTTTAAATACGCATTTAAAGGTAAAATATATCTGAATCCTTTTTTTTTTTTTTAACACATTGAGCTTTAAGAAGGGTGATTTGATGCCCATTTTTCATTTTTAACTTTTTTGAGCATCAACTTTTTTTTTAAATGAAAACCTGAAGAGCACTTTTATTACTGTCCAGGTTACCTGCAATAAGCAAGTTAATAAAAGAAACAAATACGTACATGAATTAGCCAGAGTTTCCCTCGGATCACAGGATCAGTGCTTAATTACAAGCCGTGCTCCTGCTCACTGGCAGCTGGGTGCAAGCCATCTGTAATTCTCTTTGAGAGGAATAAGCCCCATAGTTCGGAGACCAAGTTCTAGTTAGTGGCTAAGGAACACTTGGGAACCTAATGTCAAAATTTGAGCCTTTTTTAAAAATGCAGTTTTCATCTTTTCAATAACGCATACCTTATTAGGCATGTTGGGTATGTTTAAAGGGCGAGGTACTTGAAATGCAGTTCACAGATAATTGGAAAAATGAACTGCGTGCATGTGCTTGATTCCAATGAAGTGGGCAGTTTCAGAGTTTAGTTTTACTTAATATCAACAGTAAAGAGAAATCTGTACCAAGAAATCAGTTTGACCAAGCATTGTCTGCAAAGCATTTGGTGGGCTTAATCCTTTTTACCCTTGGAATTCCTAAGCACTAATATCCGCTGCTTGCTATTAGTGGTTACCTGAGAGTTAATCGTTAATAAGTGTAAAGTTTTGAGAATTTATTATTGAGTTTAAGAAAATATTTTGAAATGATTTTAGTTGTATGTCTGAAAGTGATCGTGTCAGTAGCTATAACTGTATGTGTCCTTTAGTGATGATCCATCAAGAATTGGGGGACAAAGCAGTCACCCATGACATGTGACCCAAATTCTTCTGCTGAGGTGTTCTTTTACTTCTCTCTTCTTGATGGTCATTAATATCTTCTTTCATCCTCTACCTTTTTCCTTTTTCTTTTTCTTGGGGGGCGGTGGTGAAGGCAGGTCTCGCTCTGTCGTCCAGGCTGGCCTAGAAACTGGCAATGCTCCTGCCTCATCCTCCGAATTGCAGGGATTACAGGCGTGCACTGCCACTTCCGTCTTATGTAGTGCTAGGGAATTGAACCCATGGTTTGTGCTTGCTAGGCAGGTACTTTAACCGCTGAGCTATTCCCCCAGACTTCCTTCCCCCTTTTCTGCATAAGCTCTAAGAAATGAAAAATTTTAAATGCATGTCTCAACTATGTATGCATGTCCCTATCTCTTGTTACCTTTATTATTTTCCAGAAATGAAGACAAAAGTTGACTAAAATTTGGCCATTGGTCTTTTTAGCAGAATTTTTTTTTCAAGTGCCAGGATTTCAGATGGTTTCAATTAAAAAAAAAATTTTATGCATGCATAGGACCTAACTTGGGACCTTCACCTTGAACTACATCCCCAACTCCTTTTTATTGTTGTTTGAGACAAGGTATCACTAAATTGACCAGACTGGACTCAAACTTGTGATCCTCCTGCCTCAGTCTCCCAGATTGCTAAAATTAAAGGCCTGTGGCAGTGGTCCCAGCTCAGAATTTCAGTTTATGCATACTAATATTATACCTACTGTGCTTAATAGTTTTTCCTTCCAGAATAATGTAGGTGATTGCTCAATTACACAGAAGCCACAAAACTATTAGAAATTACAAGTTTTTAAATTTAAACCTCAAAACTAATGAGGTTAAAATAACGATTGGTTGACATTTCCCACGGATGAGTTTCTCTGTTAGGGGAAAAGAAAAAAAGTACTTGTGTCTCTCTCTTTGTCTCTCTCTTTTCTTTTCTTTCTCTCTCTTTCTTTCCTGCCTTCCTTTCTTCCTTCTTTCCTTAAAGAAAGAATCTCAGTCCATAGTCCAAGCTGGTCCTGAACTTACTATGTAGCCCAGGCTGGCCTCGAACTCGCAGCAGTCCTCGTGCCCCAGTCTTCTGAGCTGGGATTACAGTGGTTACTGAATCACCGCATCAAAATCAGCTTATGTGGTGCTGGCCTTGCACTTGCCAGGCAAGCTCTTTAACAGCTGATTATTTATTTATTTAGAGATAAGGTCTTGCTCTCCAGTCCAGGCTGGTCTTGAACTTACAATGTAGCCTAGGCTGGCCTTGAACTCATGGTAGTCCTCCTGTCTCACTCTCCTGAGGGCCGGGATTATAGGAGTGCGCCACCACACCTGTTTTATGTAATGTTGGGAAATTGAACCCAGAGCCTTGAGCTTCCTAGGCAATTGCTTAAACAGATGAGATATTCCTCCAGTCCCTCGCTTTGATATTTTAAGGTTTGTGATTTTAATTCATTAAGAAGGAAAATTTTCAGGCCATCTTATTTTTTCTAGTTTGTGTATTTCAACACCTGGTTCTATTAGGACTCTAAAAATAGTTGCACTTTTATTTGGCGATTGCCAAAATCTCAGCAAGCTAAGCTCTTTAGTTTACAGAAGGTTCTACCTTTCTTTATTTTGAAGAATAGACTTAGGCTACTATATGTGTTTGTCTTATAGGATAAGACCTTGTTCTTCTCTCTCTCTCTCTCTCTCTCTCTCTCTCTCTCTCTCTCTCTCTCTCTCTCTCTCTCTCTTTATTTTTAAGACTGAGTCTGGCCCTGTAGCCCAGGCTGGTTCTGAACTCACTATGCAGCCCTGGCTAGCCTCTTACTCATGGCAATCCAAATGCCTCAGCCTCCTTAACGCTGGGATTACATGTGTGTGCCATCATGCCTTTCTTTATGTGGTGCTGGGAAATTGAATTTAGGGCTTGCTTTAACCACTGTGCCATTCCTCCAACCCCAAGACTTTGTTCTGTAATGAATAGCTTGGTAGTTTCAGAATCAGGGTATGAGCACAGGCTGCAAGATTTTCTATAAAGCTTAGGCCTCTCAGTTTGTACTACTGGCCTTTCTATGAAATCTTTAAGGGCAGTGCTCACTATTTAAAAGTTTGTAAGTATTTAATGTCTAACTCAGTTTTTGATGATACACAGGACCCAGAAAGGTGAGCGTGAGGTCAGCATGTTGGTCTTTGCCCTCTGTACCCACATGTAACTGGCTGTCTTATTAGTCTCCATAGAAATGTAAACACTCATAAGAACAAAAGACAATTGAAAGTCATCCTAGAGTTATTGATGTGAAACATGACCCCTTGACCTGTGCTGCTTGCAAGTGTGCTAGGCTTAGGAATGAAACTTAAAGTTAGGGACCCCAAAATGTAGTCAGCTTCTCAGTTACATCTTCACTCTGCCCGTGGTCTGAGTGGTTGTGTGCATCCCACAAAAGGAAAAGGAACTCCCCCTTCACCCATGCCTCTGGGGAGTCAAACCCAGGACCGGCTGCACGCTAAACAGTGCTTACCACGTAGCTGTGCCTTCGGTTCCTGGAACCCATTTTCTGTTTAGTCCGAGCCAGCTTTTCCTCAGCTGAGTCCTGGGAAGATCGCGCGCCAGCATCATCAGGGCTTTTTCCCCAGTTAGCTCCTCTTTTCCACCGTCTGGTGCGCCTTTAGGTGAGAATAAGGCGGACTCCACCTAGTCCTTGGCTTCAGTTCGCTGTGTACACTGTGTGCTTTGCTTCATGCACAAGGAAGAGTATTTTATCATTAACGTTTCCATTTCATGCTGTACTGTAGGATAGATAAAGTCTACGAAATCAAAAGAATTGGCTTGGGATGGTATGAAGAACGTCATGTCTTTTCCTTCAAAACGTTTGGCTGGAGCCGTGACTTTGTCGCAGTATGCTACCAGGTGTGTCAGCTATGACAAACATACCTGAAAGCCCCTCTCTCTGCTTGTTTAGGCCTGTCTCCTCCCTCCTACACATTCCCAGCTCCTGCCGCAGTTATTCCTACCGAAGCTGCCATTTATCAGCCCTCTGTGCTCTTGAACCCGCGAGCCCTGCAGCCCTCCACCGCGTTCTACCCAGCAGGCACTCAGCTCTTTATGAACTACACGGCGTACTACCCCAGGTAAGGCTCTGGAGGAAATGGAAGCAAGGCACAGACAAAGCAATCCTTTGATAGCTGGGGCTCAAGCTCACAAAAGAATATTGTCTGCCACTTTGAAGGTTAGCCTGGCAGGCCACAGCTTCTGGTCTTATCTCTGGCCAAGGTTGTTTCAAGACAAACTGAACAAAGTTTATTTTTTAACCATATATGGGAAGGATAATCTTCCGGTTACCTATGTATACAACTTCCTTATTTTGCTTCTATCTTAGGACTGGAAGTGAGTAGCTCTTAATCCTCACTGTAGGGTGGTAATATCATGAAAATCACAAAACAGAAAAATCCATAGTGAGACTAATAGGATTTTTAAGTTTTATGGACTCACGTATGTCAACTCACAGTAAGTAGAACCTTGTGTTACGCTGGGCGTGGGGGCACAGACCTGTAAACCGAGCTGTGCCGGAGGCTGGTGTGGGAGCATCTGAAGCTTGGGGCCAGTTGGGCAATTTAGTGAGACCCTGTCTCGAAAACAGGGGTGGGGTGGAGATGTAACTCAGTGATACAGTGCTTGCCAGGCACGGACCAGGCCCTTGGGTCCTGGTACAGCAGAACTAGAAAAAAACCTTTTTCTCTAATTTTCTCAGAGCTTATATTCTTTTCCCCTTAAATTTTTATTCTAAACAAATTCAGAATTATAAATTTCTTTGTGTTTTATTAAGGTCAGTATATGTTAAGTCTTTGATTCTTTTATTTGCAATTACTTTTCTGGAAAGTAGCAGTACATAATGGAGAGATTATTATCGGTTTGGGAATTGGTTTCATTTTATCCTTTCTAACTAGGGCAAGTCACTTAAAAATTTCTGGATCTTATAAAATCATGGGACTGACCATGCTTTTTGGTGTCCCTTTCACGTCTGATTGCTTGTAATTAACTATATACAAGGAATGACCTATCTCTCCCTCAATTTTTTTCTTAATATTTTAACTATCCTTGTTTAGCCAGTAACAAGTTCAGTTTATTAATATACTTGTAAATTTTAGCTTGGCACATACAGTTTGGCTAAAAAATTTTAAGAAACAAAAAGCAATAACCAAAACAAAAACATTTATTCCAGCCCTTGTTCTTTCTATTATTTTGGAATATAATGACTATGCTGATGTCATTAGGCTCCCATTATGTTCAGATGACCTTCGTGACTCTACAAAGAATTTTGTGTGGCATTTTAGGGCACATTTCTTTTATAAAATAAGAGAGGCTGGAGGAATGGCACAGCAGTGCTTGCCTAGCAAGCACAAGGCCCTGAATTTGATTCCTCAGCACCACATAAAGCTGGGTGTGGTGGCACACACCTGTAATCCCTGCACTTTGGAAGCTGAGACAGGAGTATTGCTGTGAGTCCAAGGTCAGTCTGGGCAACATAGTGAGTTCAGGACCAGTCTGGACTACAGAGTGAGATTCTATCTCAAAAAAATAAATAAAATAAAAATAAAAATAAATAGATGATAAGAATTAGGACCTGGGAAAAACAGGGATGAATACGGCACATTTGGGTAGTTTGGCAGCAGAATCTTGGACATTTCCCTGTTAATGTAACAAGAATATGCTGTTAGGAGGTAATTAAACAAAAAGAAAGTTTGAATTACACAACTTGTCATTTCAAAGGAAGAGTCAGAACACAGAGAAAGAGATTTTTTTTCTGGACATTGTATTTAAAACGGTTAAACTTAAAATTTAGAGAGCACATGAAGTGTTGCACTGAGCAAAGTTTCTTCTAACATAGTAACATGTCCATTCTGTGTTTCACTCAGTGGTTTCTTTACCTGTTCTTATTGCACTCTACTGAATGATCCTTGGCAGGGGTTCCCTGAACATAAAGATTGAGTTATGTAGATAGTCTAGTGTGTGTATGTCTGTGTCTGTCTGTCTGTGTGTGCCTGTGTTTTTGTCTTTTTATTTAGACTGGGTCTTGCTGATTGGCCCCAGGTAGAACTGACATGGGATCTCTTTGCCTTGGCTTCCCTCGGTACTAAGATTACGTACAGGTGTATACCATCATGCCCATGTGGTAGTCTTGTTTTAATGAATTATGCTCTTAACTGCAGTATGGTTAGAAAATTTAATGAAGTGTATTTTCTTAAGCCATTGCCTAATTTTTTTAACAGCTTTATTGAGTTAATTTTGTTACTTTGATTCATTTTAAGTATTCAGGGGTCTCTAGCATATTTGTAGATTCGTCCTACTAATTTTAGAACAGTGTTATCATCTAAATTTTAGATAATAACCTTCTAGTTTTAGAATACTATGTCACCCCACAAAGAACCTGTGTCCATTAGGAGTTGTCATTTGCAGGGCTGGAGTTTGTAGGTGAGTAGAGCGCTTGTCTACCCCTGGGCTGCATCCCAGCTGCCTCTGCCGAGTTTTGAGTGTTCTGTGTTCTTTGCATTTCCCATTTCATTTTAGTTTCATTCACCTTTGTCAGTTTTTCAAAAAAGAAAAAAAGAAAAAAAAAAGTTTCAGTTTTATTTTCCAGTACTGGGGATTGAACCCAGGACCTCATGAATAGTAAGCAAGTGCTCAAGGCATTTGCAATTTTGGTAGATATCTGAATCTGTACACTAATTTGGGAAGTATAGCCATTTTTACAATATTTGTATTTGTGAAAAGGGGCTTGTAAAAATCACCTGTTTTATAGACTTCAGTGCACAACTCTTGTATTTTTCCTTTAAAAAACTTTGCCAGATATGTTATTTATGATTGTATATTGAATAAATTCTTTTGTAGTACTGACGATCAAGCCCAGGGCCTTCACACTGAGCTATATTCTTAGCCCATTTTTATTTTTGATTTTGAGATAGGGTCTCACTAAGCTGCCCAAGCTGGGCTCAAACTTACAGTCCTCTGTGTTAGCTTCCTGGAGTGCTGGGGCTACAGGCCAAGACCACAGGGCTCTGCTTGGAATTGTTTTTTCAGTTTTCTTTTTTGTTTGTTGTTGTGTACAGTGATGTGTTTATTTTGTAAACTTGTTAACCTGGTGTATTCTAGTAGTATTTTGATAAATTCCTTTGATTTTCTACGTACAAGTTTATGTTTGTCTCTATCTTTTTATTTTTATTCTATTACTCATTTTTTTGCTGGTTCTTTTTTGTTGTTGTTTTGTTTTTGAGACAGGGTCTCTCTATAGTCCAAGCTGGTTCTGAGTTCACTATGTAGCCCAGACTGGCCTTGAACTCAACTGCAGTCCTCCTGCCTCAGCCTCTGGAGTGCTAGGCTTATAGGTGTGTACCACCACACCTAGTTTATGTAGTACTAGGGAATCGAATTCAGACACTCAGCACTTGCTAGGTAAGCACTTTACCCACGGAGCTGATTCCCCAGCCCCTTTTTGCTGGTTCTTATTCTAAAAATTCTCAAAAAAAATGAAGTTTAGAGTGTAGGATAATGAAAAATTCTGTCTTTGTGCTCTGTCAGGTAGATACACGGTTTAATTAGTTTTTCTTATAGTTCCTTGAATATAACAAGTAATCATTGGTATGAAAAAATAAGTGTAGAATTTGGGGGATGTAGCTCAGTGGTGGAGTTTGATCCCTAGCACGTGGGGAAGTGTAAGAATGCAAGTTATGTTTCAGCTTCGTTACAATAAATACAACTCTAGAAGCCGAATATAATTCTGGGACTGGTGGCACATGCAGCATTCTGGGAGGCAGAGGCGGAGGATCACAAGTTAGAGGGTAGCCTAGGCAATTTAACAATTTAGTGAAACCATGTGTCAAAATAAAAAATAATTGCTAGGCATGTAGCTTGGTGAGAGGCCCCTGGTTCAATCTTCATTATCACACATCTGCACATACAAGGCTGAATAGTTTGTTTTTTTTTTTCTTTTTCTTTTTTCATTTTCTGAGATAGGGCCTCGTTCTGTAGCCTAGGCTGGTCCTGAACTCACTGGTGTAGCCAAGGCTGGACTTGGACTCATGGTGATCCTCCTGTCTCAGCCTCCCGAGTGCTGGGATTACAGGCATGTGCCACCATGCCCAGCTTTACGTGGTGCTGGGGAATCAAACTCAGGGAATTAACCACTGTGCCATTCCTCCATCCCCCCTGAATAGTTCCTTTTTTTTTTTTGAGACAGGGTCTCGCTCTGTGGTCCAGGCTGGTCCTGAATTCACTTCAGAGCCCAGGCTGGCCTTGGACTTACGGCAATCCTCCTGTCTCAGCCTCCTGAGTGCTGGGATTACAGGCGTACACCACCATGCCCAGTTTATGTGGTGCTGGGGAATCGAACTCAGGTACTTAACACTTGGCTTAGTGCTTGCTCAAGTGCTATAACCACTGAGCCATTCCTCCAGCCCCCCTGAATAGTTCTTTCTAAACTCAAATTCCTACTTGGATAAATTTTATCTTGACTACTTATATTTTGGTTATATTTTGAAGGAGCCAGTGACCCCACAGTTAATCTATATGATCCTTAGGCAGAGATTACTAGAATATGCTAAGATTGTGTCGTAACAGTAATGAGTATTCTATGAGAATGAAGTTTCATTTCTTTCTTTTTCTTTTTCTTTTCTTTTCTTTTCTTTTTTTTTTTTTTTGTGGGACTGGGAATTGAAATCAGGGCCTTTACATCCCAGCCCTTTTTACTTTTTATTTTGCGACAATGTCTTGCTAACTTGTGTAGGTGGGACTGGAATTTGTAGTCCTTATGCCTCAGACTCTGTTAAGGCTGGGGTTACAGGTGTGCATGACTGTGCTTAGTTGACTTGCATGTCTTGTGTGGAAAAATCTGAGGAATTGATTGTAAAATATGCGACATATGCTCAATAGTGTCATGGTGTGTATTCAGCTCAGTATATCAGGTATTTGATTGAGGAAATAGGGTCTTTTGTGATTATCTAGGAAGAAAACATTGATTGCACTAGATATTGAGAAGTCTGGAAGTGTTCTTTTAGTTTGTCAAAGACCTAAATGGGTGTGTGTCCAGTTGGGAAATTACTTAATTTTTGTGTGTGCACATGTATGTGTGTGTGTGTCTGTGTGTGGTGCTGGTAATTGCATCACTATTCTACCACTGAGCAACATCCCCAGCCTATTATTAAAGTCTTAATTTCTGTTTCTACCTCTGTAAAAATGAGAAGACCTAGGTGAGTGATGGCCAGCGTCCTACTCAGACTAGAAATTTAACGTTCTGTCTTTAGTCTCATGGACTGTGCATAAATCGACCTGGAGTCTCTAAGTAGTGTTTTTTTTTTTTTTCTGTTTTGTGGGGAGTTTCTGTTTGTTTTGTTTTGTTTGAGATAAGCTCTCTGTAGTCTAGACTGGCTGTGAAGTCACTGCATAGCCCAGGCTGGCCTCAAATACATAGCAGTCCTCCTGTCTCTGCTTCCTGAATGCTGGGATAGTGGGTGTGCGTCACCATACCTGGTTTATGTGGTGCTCGGCAGTCAACCCAGAGCCTTGTGCTTGCTAGGCAAGTACTTTAACTGCTGGGCTATCGCTCCTCCCAGGCTCCCATTATTTTATAAATGATGAAATTAGGGCTGAAGGAGTCAAACAGTGGTTAGAGTGCTTGAGGCCTTGAGTTCGGTTATTCCCCAGCACCATAGGAGTGAGGTGTGATGTCACACGTGTAATCCCAGCACTTGGGAGGTTGAGGCAGGAGGATTGCCTTGAGTTTGGGGCCAATCTGACCTACGTAGTGAGCTCAGGACCAGCCTGTACTACAAGTGGTGTGGTTTGTTAGTCTTAGCATTCTGTGAGGCTGAGGTGGGAGGATTGACAAGTGGAGCTCCAGTTGGCCAGACCCTGTCTCAAGATCAAAAATAAAAAATTTTGGGCATGATGGGCTGGGGACGTAGTTCAGTGTAAAAGCCCTAGGCTTGACCCCTGTCACCAGCCAAAAAAAAAACACCCCTATGACATATTATCTCATTTTTCCAGTTTTCACATCCATCACTTTGTTTCATTTCCCACCCCCCACCTGTGGTGGTCCTGGGACTTGAACCCAAAGCTACTTGCATACTAGGCACATGTTCTACTACTCAAGTACATTCCCGGTCCTGTCCTAGTGTTTTGTGCAGTAATATAATTTGTCAGTTATGTAATCTGAAGGCTGATTCTATGAAACCACAAAGATGTTAATCATCTGCATTTATCAAAGGGAAAATAGAATTTAGAGGAATTAAATGGGTGGCTCAAAGATCCTGTGCTGGTCAGACGGCTGCTGCCATCTCTATTACTCCATCTGTTATCTCTATGTAGGAGTGATACACTTCCGCATCCCAGCGCGTATGTGTTTGTCTTTGAAATAGCGTGACCATCTACTTAGAAAAAGGAATAGAAGTGAATATAAAGTTGAAAGTCTATTATTGCTCCTTAAGCTACTGACTTTTGAAAAAAAAATTTTCTGTGTATGTGTTAAATTAGAGTTATCTGGCGACCAGTTGTGGTAGAAAGTAGATTGAATGGGGATCAAGCTGAGAAACTGCTTAGTAAATGATTTGAACTAATCGGTGAATTTAATATGGTGATTCCTGGCATTGGCATGTCAAGTTCAGCACTCTCTTGGCTTGTGTTTTTTGGAAATACTTGCTGCACATAACACCAGGAAAACCCGTTAATCAGTCTTCCCCTTGTGTTAATTGTGATCAATTTAATTTATAAATCCCTCCCAAATCCTCCTGTCATCCATTTTTTTTTAAACTCATGTTGAAAGAAATGACTTACGGGTACTGTCATTCTTCTCTGTGCTGTTATCCCTGGGCTTGCACTTGCTGTTGTATCTGGGTCGAACAGCCTCCTTTGGAGAACTCCCTCTGGGTACCTTTGATCTTTGGCTGTGGTTCCTCCTAGTCCTTTGTATTCATGCCTTAGTGTTTCTGATAACTAGCCAGCTGTCATCAATGAGCTGGGCTTTGGAAGTGGTGCTGTGTGGTTGAGTGACTCCTATGCCTTAGTATTCTCTCTCCTCTTCCTGTAACAATTTGAGGGATTTAGGGAAGCTCTGTGATGCTCATTGCTTTTCATCTTTGGGCCTTTGTGGAAATCTGAGACCTGTGGAGTTCGTAACTTGTCTTAGGAAAGAGTTCTGAGAATTATAAGATCACCGTAAGAAAGTCTGTTTCCTTAAGTAACTAATATTTTTAGAATAAATAGTCACCATTGTCTGTTTCTATTGGTTCATTGTGCTTTCTCTCCCTCTAGCCCCCCAGGTTCGCCTAATAGTCTTGGCTACTTCCCTACAGCTGCTAATCTTAGCGGTGTCCCTCCACAGCCTGGCACGGTGGTCAGAATGCAGGGCCTGGCCTACAATACTGGAGTTAAGGAAATTCTTAACTTCTTCCAAGGTTACCAGGTCAGTACCTTGAAGAAGAAAAACCCTCAGCGCCCTTATTATTTAAGTTGACTTGCCTAAAGAATACAGCTAGGGGGCTAGGGGCGTAGCTCAATGGTTAGAGCACTTGCCTGACCAAGGCTCTGGATTTGATTCTCCAGGACCACATAACTCAGGTGTGGTACACATGCCTGTTAATCCCAGCATCTGGGAGGCTGAGGCAGGAGTATTGTAGTGTGTTCAAGGCTAACTGGGGATACATAGTGAGTTCAGAACCAGCCTGGACTACAGAGACCCTATTCCCCAGTGTCCCTTCCCACTCACCCCCAAAAAATGTGCAACTAGCAAAGAAGCAGATTCTCTGAAATCTGTATTTGTGGACGTACTATTAGATTTACTTGTGGAAGCAGACAGATTGAGTCAGTGTCAAGGCACTAAATTCACATTCATCCTATTGATGAGATTAGGCTTTTCTATGCTGGTGTAATTCTTCCTACTCTAAACTGTTGTTCCTTTTTTTTTTTTTTTAATCTATGCTACTTTGGGAAAGCTCTGTAGGGTACACAGTAGTGTAGATGTTCCCAAGAATGGGATGAGCTAAAGAAGAGGTTTTTTGAAGACAAGTGTTGAATCCTTGATTTTTTTTTTTAAGTGCTTGGGTTTGGAGTGTAGTTCAGTGGTAAAGAAAGCCACTGAGTCATTAGGATGAACTCCTGTGTATTCAGTGAACCTCTGATGAAATCATTTGCTCTTCTAGTTTGCTCTTGCCAGTTTTTTCTACAACTGCTTGTATCCATCAGCTTTTTTTCTGACTTAAAGGATGGAATGAGTTTTTTTGGTAAAAATCTTAACAGGGAGCAGAATCTCTTCGTTGCCAACTCATCTGAGCAGACTTTTTTCCTTAAGTCACTAAATGACCTAAAGTCTGACTTCTCTCTTTCCTGCAATGCCTAAAACTAAGTAACTGTAGTCTCGTTACTGCTCTACTAAAAAAAAATGAACCTCTTCTCGGAGCTGATCTTTGCTTGAGTCTTCAAAGTTGAAAAGATAATAGGCAGAATAGGGACACCCCAAACTAGCCACTGAGCATTTGTAGCAGAGCCTAGAAGGGTCATATCTGGCCACACTGTTTCACTGTTGGAATGATTTCACCGCAGATTGTGATCTCAGCTAAAATATCTCTGATGATGCTGTGTGCCTGACCTACCAGCTTACTATGATTGTCCTAAAGATTTTTAACATACAAAGAGCATTTTCTGACAAGTGAGGAAATTTATGATTGATGGTGAAATGTGGAATGAAGGTAGGCAGTACTTTTTCTTACTGCCTAGCTTAGCATATTCTTACCTAGAAGTAAGGTTTTTGTATAAAGGAAGATCCCTCCCCAACCCCGCTCCATCCCTGCACTCCAGAGATCAGTAGATACTTTATTGTCCCCAGACAATTTTGCCGCTTTTGGAGGATCTTAGCAGGGGTAAAAATATAAATAAATTATATCCAAACTTCATGTCTCATTTATTAGATTATACAGTTTTATTGGAAATATATTGAAGAGTGCCAAATCTCATGGAGAAAAACATTTTGACTTTTGTAGTTTTACTTTCCCATTGTAGACAATCCAAGGACAGTTTCAAGTTGAATTGCCACTGGGATAATTTCATTTTGGTCTTTACTAACTTACTACACTCACACTAAATAAAATCAAGCAGTTTTACACATAAATTAGGGGTGATTGCAAAACTGCTCTCGAGAAGTACTCATAGCTGGCACTTGTGTGTATTTTATCACAACAGGTAATAGGAATTACAGATAAATTTATAGCTAAATTGACATGCTTCCAAAGTGAGATAACATCAATCTGTGGCAGCGGTATTCTTTTCTATGCAGGTGTTCTTAAACTCTGAGCTACGCCCCCAGCTGTTACTTTTTTCTAGTAGTCGTTCAAGTAGAATTTCCTGAAATAATCTGAAGCACAAAGATTGTGCAAAATTATTTCATCTCAAAGTAATTGGTCTTCATTTTTGAAGTTCTTAGGATTATACACAGATCACTGAACTAAGATTATATTGGAACCTCAGTTATCCAGTTCCTTATATTCCAGCCCCTGTCTTCAGTCATTTGTACTATGAGGCATGGGCTCAGTCTTTATACCTAACCAATTTGGTAACAACCGTACATAAAAGTTTATATTTTGTAGTGTCAGAGTTCACACCTTCTTATTTATTTTTTCCTATTCTCAGTTATTCAAGTAAGTCAGTCACTACAAGATTCCAAATTTGTTAGACTTGATGTTGTCACAGATGGTGAAATCAGTGGATGACTTTTTAAAAAGAAAACAGTGTGAGCCAGACCTGGTGGTACAGGCCTGTCATCTCAGCATTCTGGGAGACTGAGGCAAAAGAATTACAAGTTCAAGCCTGGACAATTTAGAGTCAGTCTAGCAGGATCCTATTTAAAAATAAAAATAAAAATGGTCTGGAGATGTAGCTTAGTGTAAAGGCTCTCGGTTTAATCTCTATACTGAGAGAGAAAAAAAGTGTTTACTTAAGTGTCACCAGTCTTGATCTTGATCTGTATGTAGTACATTTATCACTGTCACTGCTCAGTGAAAGTTTTAAATTTTATTTCTCGTTATTCAGCTATATTGCAATATTATATACTTAAATACACAAGATATAATTGGTGAAGTAAGTAAATTTATTACTGATCTTTGTGTCTAAAAAGAATTGTATAAAACAGGCTTGGTATATAATCTCAGTGCTGTGGGTGGCTGAGGCAGGAGGATCTCAAGTTTGAGTTCAGTCTGGGCTAATTAGTAACTTTGTAAGACCTTGTCTCAAAATCAGAACTAAAATGTGGGTCAGGAATGTAGCTCATTGTGAATGCCCTGAGCTCAATTTCTAGTACTTCACCCTACCCCCATTTCCCCTCAAATAAAAAGAAAGAATAGAGCTTGATAATAATAGCATGTTACTTTATAAATTCACTAAGTACATTTTAAAATGTATTTTACCCGTAACTTCCAAAAAATTTCTTCCGTAAAACGACTTTAACTTTGTTTTCCATGATTTATATGGGATGGAGGAGCAAGGATTTACAAAGAAGGAAGAAATTCTGATGGCTAAAGAAGCAGCATTCGGTGCCTATATTCTGTTGTCAAATCTCCTATCTTGCCAATGTAAGGGACCTGGGCTGGGTCTATTTTAATAAAGGAGATTAACAGAATGAGAACAGAATCTGTGACAAACTGCATTAAGCCTATTTGACAAAGGGGCATCATTCTAGTCAGTAGAGTAGGTGAGAGTATATTTTAACCAGTAAACTTTGCTTTGAAGAGCATTCTCAAGCACCCACAGAATTCCTTTAATTTTTTTGTTATTTGCATTACAAATCATTAGCAGTGCCTCCACATTTTCAGTAAATGTTGGAGTTTGTTTCTCAAAGTACTGACTTCAATAATTTTCTTTTTGCATCACTCACTTCTAATATTTCCTCTTGACTGAACTGAAAGAATTAGACTTAAATTTCAAACATAGCACGTACTATTGACGGTTTGCAGTTTATTGGGAGATACTGAGTCTTGGGCTTGTGCAATGCCTTGCAAATAATTGGTGCTCAAATCCATGATATTTAATTATACCTGTTGTATCATGGAAAGTACTATTAACAAGATTTGAAGGTTTGGATCCTGCACTATTATTGTCTGGTATATTTGAGGGGTCTTTTGTGGTCTTTTTTCCCCCTTTTAATTTGTGTGTTAGTCTTAATTTCACTCATAGGAATTTTGATGGTATTTTTATGTTAAGTAAAAAAAAAAGAAAATTTCCTATTAGTAATTATGTTTGTAATTTATACCAGTGTTTTATTTTCTACAGTCTTAGTAGCCTATACTTTTATTGATAGATATATTTAGTTGAAATACTAACCATCCATAGTCATAGCTTGTCCATCTTTTGATCCTGTTTGTTTTAACTTGCATTTTAGTATGCAACCGAGGATGGACTTGTACACACAAATGACCAGGCCAGGACTCTACCCAAAGAATGGGTTTGTATTTAAGGGCCCCAGCAGTTAGACCATCCTCAGAAAAGAAGGTAAGGCTCTGTGATATACCAGATAAATTATAAAGGACCTAATAGAGATTAAGAAACTAAAGGTATTGTACTCATGAGTCAAATGAGAGGTTCCCGTTTCCTTAGTGTGGTAATGAGTTCAGAAAGCCTGGAGGGAATGGAGACTGGAATTCCGTGTGCCATCTAGAAAGACAGTACCTCAGCAGCATTGATGGGAGAACTGGGTAATATTTTGAAGTAAAGGAAAACTTCCATTCGGACATTTATCAACTTTATCTTATGGAATACAGGTTGGGTGCTCTTTTTTAAAAGTTAAGGTAAAATTCACATAGCATAATCATTTTCAAAGTTCACAATTCAAACGATGCCCTGGGTTCAATCCCTAGTTCCACTAGAGAAAGAAGAGAAGAATGGACCCCCAGTCAGTTGACCGGCTACTTAGCAAGACACATCCACACTCAGCCCATCCGCCCTATCCACCCTCTTGCTTCCAGCCCAAGGGCATGGCTGTTACCCCCAGCACCTGGGGAACTGAGGCAAGAGAGTTCAAGTTCAAGCTCAGCCTGGACAACTTAGCAATGTAGCAAGATCCTGTCTCAAATAAACAATAGAAATGCTTGAAATGTAGCTTAAGGTGATAGCCCTATGTTTAATCCCTAGCACCAAAAGGGGTGGGAGTTATACTACAAAATGATTACAAGGTTTTTATTGTTTTTTTAAAAAACTTCTAAAGCTGTAATAGAATGGAATTCTGATAAGGGTAAAATAGTTTTAGTGTTTTTCCCTGTTGACAGTGCTTTTTTCCTAAGAGGTTGCGGACTTTGTTTGTTAGGCTTCCCGAGAGATGGGGCTGAGTGGCAGGGACATGCTGAGGAATTGGTGTAACTTCTTTCTTCCTGTCCCTCATTCCCCTTTTTCTTCCTCCTCCTCTTCTGAACGAATGGGGGTGGTTATTGGGATTGAACCTAGCAACACTGAACTACATTCCCATCTTTTTTTTTTATTGAGATAGACTCAAGTTGCCCAAGGTGGCCTTGAACTTGTGACTGTCTACTTGAGCCTCCCCAGTACCAGAGATTACAGGTCTGCACCACCATAGCTATCTTCTCTTTTTCCTCCTCTTGACATGTGTGGGTGTTAGGGATACTGAATTCAGGGCCTTCTCACTGAGCTGTATCCTCAGCTCTTTTACAGTGTTTTCATTTTAAGGCAAGGTCATCATGTTGCCGAGGCAGGTCTCAAAATTACGATTTCCTTGCTTTAGCTTCTCGCAACTCTGGGATCACAGGCATGGTGCCACCATGCCCAGAGGATCATTGCCTTCTCTCACCACCATTCTACCGTCTTCCTTCTTCTTTAATTTTCGCTCATCCTTGTGTGTGCGTGCATGCATGTGTGAGTGGGTGGGTGGTACTGGGGACTGAGCCCAGAGCCTTCCTGAGCTATGTCTCAGACCCTACCCACAAAGTTGCTTGAGCTGGGCTCAAACTTGCAGTCACCCTGCCTCAGCCTCACAGAGTACTGAGATCACAGGCCTGCTTCCTTACTATTGCTTGCTGGGTTTGCCAAAGTTGATTTGCTAGCATGTTTTTTAATGTTACGATTTCCAGGCCTAGTTCCTTGGGAGCTGTGGTCATATGCATTCTGAATTGGAAATGGGATTGCATGCATTCTGTCATCCTTGAGAACTGGAATTCATACCTTAGCCTCTCATTCTAAGATATGGAAATCCTAGTTTTGGCTTTCAAGTGAAGAGTTTTTAGGCCTGTCACTTTCAGTAAAGCTCTAGGAGCTCTTGGTCCTACCGCGCAACCCCATGCACAAACGTTTGCAGTGGGAGTGGGGCACTCTAGTGGGAGTTAAAGGGTGAGAGTATGTTATGGTGGCCTTTTTGGGTCACACTTGACTCCCCTAGTATTCATAAAAGGCCCAAAGGACATGTCACAGGTTATTGAAGATGCCCAGAGGGCCCTCTTGGGAAGAAGACTTAAGATCTGGCTAGAAGTGCTATTCCTTCAGCCCTCAGAGAATTTTTTTTTCTTTTACTGTTCAGCTCCAAGTTTCCATTTCCTGAGGTCTCAAAGGCAATGTTAGATCCTAAATTTTAATCTGCCAACAGTGCTTAATTATACTTGCATTTTGTATAAATATAGAAATGGGAATGCTTTAAAGGGGACATTTACTTGCTTTGTAAAATAGACAAAACCTCACTGCTACATCTGTGAATTACATAACTTTCTGTGAGAATCAGGGAGATTAATGAATGTAAACAAGTTTTACAAACTGTGTCTGTTGATTTTGTGATCCTGGGAACCAAGCCCAGGGCTTCGTACATGCTAGGCAAGTGTCCAACCAACGAGGGACATCCTGAGCCCTGTGTTTTACAAACTATAACGTCTGTCTTAATACAAATGAACTTTGTTCCTGTGATTACAATATTCATTGTGGGAAAAGGTTCTTCTAAGTTGCAGTCCTATTTTGGATTTCACTAGCTTCCTCATTTATATCTATTTTCTGTTCCAGAACGCAACCTAGGATTCCTCATTGCATTTAGCTGTCCTGTCTTTCCAGTATCCTGTCATCTATTTCAGGTTTTTTTTTTTTCTATTTTATGACTTTGCCTCTTTTGAGTTTCTGTCTTTTTGTTGTTGTT
Source organism: Ctenodactylus gundi (assembly GCA_004027205.1). Classification (NCBI taxonomy): domain Eukaryota; kingdom Metazoa; phylum Chordata; class Mammalia; order Rodentia; family Ctenodactylidae; genus Ctenodactylus; species Ctenodactylus gundi. The sequence goes on from PVKB01000347.1 coordinate 671,268, forward strand.
GAGGTGTTTAGTGAACTTTCTATTTGAACTTGTCATATTATTTTTTTTCTCTTTTTTTGGACAGGGTCTTATTCTGTAGTCTAGGCTGTTCGTGAACTATGTAGCCCAGGCTGGTCTCGAACTCATAGCAATCCTCTCCTGCCTTAGCTTCCCAAGTGCTAGGATTATAGGCATGCACCACCACTCCTGGCTTTATGTTTTTTCTTGGGTGTTAGGAAAGCACACCATAGAGCTAAATCTTGTCAAGTGATATCCCCAATTATGTGATTCCACATATTGCTGGTGATATCCATCTTGGTCACTTGGTTAAAGTTGTGCTTCCTGGATTTCTCTACTACAAATTTTTTTTTTTTTTTACTTTTTCATATTCTATTTCTTGCAAGAGTTACTGTCCAGCCCACATTCAAGAGACGAATGCCTACCTACAAATACTGCAGATTTTTTCGTAAAGATGATTTTTTCCTCCACTTTTTGTTTTTGATGTTTTTATTTATTTATTTATTTATTTATTTAGAGGCAGGTTCTCACTCTGTAGCCCACACTGGTCCTGAACTCACTATGGGTCCCAGGCTGGCCTTGGGCTCAATGGCAATCCTCCTGCCTCAGCCTCCCAAGTGCTGGGATTACTGGCATTTACCACCATGCCCAGCTTATGTAGTGCTGGGGAATTGAACTCAGGGCCTTGCACTTGCAAGGCAAGCACTTTAACTGCTGTGTCATAACTCCAGGCCCTGTTTTGTGGACAGGGTCTCACCTGGTAGTCTAGGCTGGTCCTGAATTTACTAAGTAGCCCAGACTGGCCTTGAACTCACAATAATCCTCCTGCTTCAGCCTCCTGAGTCCTGGGAGTCCTGGGATTGCAGGTGTGTGTTGCCACACCTGGCTTTATGTGGTGTTGGGGAATTGAGTTCCCAGTCTTGTGCTTGCTGGACATTGATTTGTGCTGTTCCTTCAGCCCATGCCTTATGTATTTATATATGCATTTATGTTTCTTACATTTTTCATTTTTCTGTGGCAGTATGAATTCATGCACATTATTTGAAAGTTTGCGTAAGTACTACATTTTCCGGTGCTACGTTTTTTGTTGCTCACATAGTTCTAGCTATAGCCCTTAGTGTTTCATTCAGCTGGGTTCATGTGCCCCTGTGCTTTGTTCCCGCCTTGTGGGGGTGTTTTACACTTTCCTTTCAAGGCCTGATCTAGCCTCCTGGTTTGTGATCTTGTCCTTTATCTTGGGTTTGACCTACTTTGAACAGTATTTTTCCTGCTTTGTGTCTTTGTGCTGTCATCCGCAAGATAAAGGGCCTTGCTGTGTGAGAGAGTGTTTCCTACCCTTCCACAGAATCTCTTCTGGACAGTTAAGATGATGTAAACCTTGTAAATTGCAAGAGAAATTGCTACTGGAATTTTTCCTACAAAAATTACCATATTTACCTCTGTTTTGAGTCTATTAATTACAACATGAAAACATAAAACTTCAGTTTTACATTGACTCATCTTTTCTTTTTTTTCTTTTTTTTTTTTTTTTTTTTGAGACAGGGTCTCGCTCTGTAGCCCAGGCTGGTCCTGAACTCACTATGGTGCCCAGGCTGGCCTTGGACTCATGGCAATCCTCCTGCCTCAGCCTTTTAAGTACTGGGATTACAGGTGTGCACCACTATGCCTGGCTTATGTGGTGCTGGGGAATTGAACTCGGGTAATTAGCGCTTGATATAGCACTTGCTAGGCAAGCACTTTAACTGCTGAGCCATTCCTCCAGTCCCTGTTCTACAGTGAATCATCTTTGTAACTGTGCTGTGAATACTCTGAAGAATGATGAGAAGAATCAAGTCCTTTTCCTGGGATCTATGGGCCTTTTTTGCATTTAGAAAAAGTAAAACTGAGTCTAAAATAATAAAGCAGGTAGACTTTAATATTTGATTAAACTTTAATATAGATAATTCTTTAAGTCTTATTATTGAAAAGTACTTATAGTTTCCTGTAGGTGTAAAGTTTGGGTTATTTTTCTGAATTGAAGATGATCCCTGTCTTTGGTAATATAATTCCTTATTTTGGTGTAATTTTGGTTATTTTGTAGTTAATAATCACAATATCTTGATAGTTATCTTTTGGAGAAGAAATAAATAGCTTTTGGAATTAAACATTCTCATTCTCCCCTTCTCTCTCTCTTCCTCCTTTCATCTCTTAATCTTTCTCTCTTCCCTACTCTCTTCTCTCCTAAGTAATATTTATATTAGTGGTTAAGAACTAATAAATAAATGTTGTTTCTGTTTACTTAAATAAGGAAAAAGGCTGACAAACTTTTCTTACTAAGAAATCTGAGGTTTGGGCATTATTTTATACAGAGATGAAAAGAAGCTCTGTGTTTGACTTAAAGAAAACTCACAGATGACTTTTCAGAAAAACATATAGAAATTATAAGGAAATAATGACTTATATCATAATATTTGCTTTACCCTAGCTGAAGAGAAAGAGGAAGCATTTTCTCCATATTCTTCTGATTTTAAAAAAAAAACTATTAGAAATCTCTGTCTCATTATTAAACACTAAAAATCTGTTGGATACCACTAGGATTAAAAAGTAGATCTGAGTTGGTCCCTGTACTGTAATCCCAGCACTCTGGAAGGCTGAGGCAGGAGGATCACAAGTTCAAGCCCAGCCAGGGCAGAATAGTGACTTACTGAGGCCCTGACTCAGAATCAAAACTGAGAGTGGTTTTGGCTATATCTCTGTGTGAAGGCCTGGCTTCCATTCCTGTGCCATCCACATACAAAAGGCTGACCCTTGAGCTTGCAACTTCTGGTCTTCTCTGCAACATGACATAGTATGAGAGGGTATAATTCTCAGCATCTACAGAGATGATGTTTCCAAGTGTGATGGTCCACGAATGAGACGAGTTGACCTCTTTGACTCGGATAACTGACAGGCCCAAGGCTCACTCTGTGCCTTTCAAGTCTAAAAGAAATCCAGGAATTGCTTTCCACCAGCATGACTTTAGTTCCTTCTCTGAAACCCCAGTGGCCCTGCAATACAGGGCTCTAAAGTCTATGCCTCAGTTACTGCTTTGGCTCAGTGGTAAACTTGCCCCTTGTTGGTCTTGAGACTGGGTGAGAGGGGGCAGGCCTTTAAGGAAAATTCATTAGTACTGCCAAAAGAAAGGTAAAATTGCCCAATAGCATTGTTTAAGTGATCGATTTTTCTTGTATACATTTATCTGTGTCCAAGGAGAAGCCTTTCATTGCTGTGTGTTTTTGAGACAAGGTGTCTCACTTTATAGTCCAGGCTGGTCCTGAACTCACTATGTATAACCGAGGCTGGCCTCAAACTCACAGCAGTCGTCCTGCCTCAGCCTCCCAAGTGTAAGAATTACAGGTGTGCATTATCTTGCCCAGTTTATGTAGTGCTGAGAAATTGAACCCAGGGCCTTGTACTTGCACTTGCTAGTCAAGTGCTTTAATCACCATGCTATTCATCAGCCTGTTTTTTTTTTTTTTTTTTTTTTTTGAGACAGAACCTCACTCTTTATCCAGGCTGGTTCTGAACTGTGTAGCCCAGACTGACCTCAGTTTCACTGCAGTGCTCCTGCCTCAGCCTCTCAAGTGCTGGGAGTACAGGTGTGTGCCACCATACCTGGCTTATGTGGTTCTGGGGAATTGAAATCAGGTCCCTAACACTTGCTTGGCAAGCCTTTTAACTGCTGTGCTACACCCCAACCCCTAAACCAGGAATAACCCCCATATGCTGAAATCCACAGTGACTACATAGATCCTTACGTAAGGTGGCGTATTTGCGTTTAACCCACATGCTTTGCTTTGAGTTATCTCCAGGTTGCCGTAACCTCTAATACAATGCAAACGCTACAGATAGTCGGCACATGGTACCTTTTTTTAAGGAACATGACAACTGTCCACGGTCAGTACAGACGCAGTTTTGAACATATTTTTTATCAGCAGTTGGTTGAATTCCCAGATCCGAGCCACGGACATGGAGCAATGGGTGCTCTGTCCTACACACTCTGTGCTTCAGGTTCCCCGCATCTAAAGGATAATGTGAAATGTGAAGGGCCGTGTGTGGGCTGAAATCTGCTGGGCTGCATGGAGGTGCTCATCCACTGGTCACTGGCATGCATGTCATCACTGGTGCTTCTTACTGATTTGAGTGTTTGTTAGAAATTATTTTATTTGATTTCTTTTTGTCATGGTACTGAGAATCAAGCCCAGTGCCTTCACACTGAGCTACCTCTCCAGCAGATTTTTATTTTATTTTATTTTTAAATATTCTCACCTTCCACAAACTCTGAAACTACCTTTTTAACATTTTTATTTTTTGAGACAAGGTTTTGTTTTGTAACCCAGGCTGGTCCTGAACTCACTGTGGAGCCCAGGCAGGCTTGGACTCACTGCAGCCCTCCTGTCTCAGCCTCCCAAGTGCTGGGATTACAGGCATGTGCCACCGTGCTCAGCTTATGTGGTGCTCAGAATCAACTTAGGTACTTATAGGCAAGCGTTTTAACCACTGAGCTGTTCCTCCAGCCCCCAATTTTTATTTTAGATTGTTGAGGCAGAGTCTCACTCAGTTGCCCAGCCCGGGCTCGAGCTTGTGATCCTTCTGCCTCTGCATCTTGGAGTGCTGGGATTACAGACCTGTACCACTAGTGCCAGCTTTAAAATTTCTTATATTAGAGTTTAATTTAAGTCTTTTATTCTTTTATTGATTGATTGAACGGGTGATGCAACCCAGTACCTTCACCCTGAGCTACATACCCCAAGCCCTTTTGAGACAGGGTCTTGCTAAGTCGCTGAGTTGCCCTGGCTGGGTTTGAATTTGGAATCCTCCTGCCTCTGTCTCCACAGTGCTGGGATTACAGCCTGCACCACCAGGCCCAGTTTACTACTTCGGTATTGTTACTGAATTTGTATCACAGCACTGTTCTGGTATTATAACTTGGGGACCTAAACTCAGGAATGGTTAAAATAAGATCCGAGGGAGGCAGGGTGAGTGAGGACATCACAGTAGCACAGGGCAAGGGGTTGTGGGAAGGCTACCTTGCCTGGAGACATTTTTTGCAGTGCATCAGGTTTGTGAATATCAAGTATGTCTAGGAAAGAGCTATGTCTGTACTTTCTTCGAGGTATTTTAGTTTGAGGAATTTCAAATATTTGAAATTGATTACTGCTGAAAGTTACATTTAGAGACTTATAACACCATCTTTCACTTTTTCCCCCAGTGTTTGAAAGACGTATGGTAATCCTGAAGCCAGCAGACAAGAAAACTAGCAACTTCAGGGGACGTTTGTCTACACTTAGGCTGCAGTATTACCAGCAGACACGACTGAATGGTGAACCTGTGCCTTATTTTTTGGTGGAGTGAAAAATTTGAGCCAGTAAAGCCAAATCCTTGTAGCAAGCAGCATGCAGAATACCTGGCTTCCTGCTGATTGCAAAAATGTGAATTTGAAATCAGATGTCTCTGTTACTTCTGGTTACAGTGGCAACATAGGTGTTTTCTAAGTTTAAAAGTCTTGAATTAAAAAACCACTCCACTAGTGCCTACCATCTCCATCATGATGTCTCTATGGAAGCCTCATTGTGTATGTTCCTGTTCCTTTCTATCTCCATGTTCTGCTCAGTCATACTCTTTCCTAAGTAATTCAGGCTTAACGCCTTAGAATACTTCAGTCACAAACTTAAGGAATAAAATAAAACAAATATTTCCCAATCTCTTGGCCATCATGACGTCTTACAGTTTACAAATCCTTAAAATGATTTTAAAAACACCTGAAGCTGGGCCTAGTGGCGCAGGCCTTTAATCCCGGCACTCTGGGAGGCTGAGGCAGGAGGATTGCAAGTTGAGCCCAGGCTGGGCAACTTAACAACTTAGTGAAACCCTGTCTCAAACAGTAAAAGGGGCTGAGCATATAGCTCAGAGTAAAGCCCCTGGGTTCAACCAACTTCTACTAGTGGGGGAAAGCCCATCTGCGAGGAGCTGGGGTGTAACTCTGCAGAATGCTTGATAAGCGTGCACAAAGCCCCGGGCTTCATCCCCAGCCCTATGAAGACAGTTACTTTCCACAATGCTTACATAGTTAAAATTTTTGGATCTTTTCTTCAGCAGGTACCTGTTGTAAACAAGAGGAAAGTAGGGGCCAAAATGCAAAACCAAAAATGAAGCAGCTACGTGTAGTTAGTAATTTCTAGTTTGAACTGTAACTGAATTTTGTGGCTTCATACGTATTATTTTATATTGTACTTTTTTTTCTTTGATGGTTTGGAGAAATTCACTAGTTTTTAATACAACAAAAATAAGACCATTTGAACAGTATATTCTAGAAAAGCAATATACTAACTGAAGTGAATGCTTGTATATATTTAGATAGCCTTAAACCTTTTTCTCTAATGCCTTAACTGTCAAGTAATTAAAACTTTAAAGGCATAGGACTGTAGCTAGCCTGCTGGACAGAGCATAAACACTGGTGCAGTCGGTGTTTAGCACTGTGTTTAGCTGTGTTTATGCTACAGAAGTGCAATATTAGACACTGGCTAGAATTGCGGCCTCAAGGAACTCTGAAAAGGAAAAAACAGGACTAGGTAAATGCACATATTTCTTTGTTATCCATATCGTCCTTTGCTTGGATACAATGCCATGCAGATTTTTGTGGCTGCTATTTTTATTTACTTTGCATTTTGATTAACACCTCGACTGGAAAGCCAAACACCACTCTCTACCAATGACCCTTCAACTGCAATAGGAAAGAAACAAATTTTTGTGTGTGAAAATTGCTGAGAACTGGCACTTAAAATCAAAAATAAAGTTGTTTGTACTTCATGCCTTAAGATGCTCTCTGCCCAAAGCTTTGAAAGACTAATAGGCAGTAATACTTATGACAGTACTACTGAATTTTGTAGAATTGTTACATTTGATAATAAAACCTTGCCTGCTTAATCTCAACGTTTGCATTCTTTGCTTTTAGAAGACTTATGGTAATGATCGAAGAGTTTGGGTAGCCCATCACTTAGGTGGAGGTATTTTTTTTTCTCCTGTCTCCTGTCATCCTGGTCATGCCTATAACTGCCGCTACTCATGAAGATGCCAGTTTGGATCATTTAAGGAGGTTTTGTCTCAAAAAAAGGGCCGGCTCATCACTCCCTAGTTTCTATCCCCAGGACCCAGGTGAGTGTGGGGAACACAGCTATCTTTATAAAATGTACTTGAGATGTTGGCCAAATAGCTGTTTCATACAGAGTCTAAGTCACGGGAATTTGGATTTTTCACGGGCTTGGGGATGATACTCAATATAGAACCCAGGCCTTTTACTCTGAGCTACATCCCCAGCTCCTTATTAGCCATTTGAGACAGGGTGTCATTAAATGATTAAGTTGCCCAGGCTGGGCTTGAACATGCTATCCTACCTCAGCCTCCCTGAGTGCCGGGATTACAGACCTGCACCATTAGACCAGGCTGATTTTGAAACTTAATAGCTATAATAGATAATATTCAAGGGGCTGGAGGAACAGCTCAGTGGTTAAAAGCACATGCCTAGCAAGTGATATGTCAGGTACAAAGTACTGGAGTTCAGATTCCCCAGCACCACATAAACTGGGGGTGGTGGTGCATGCCTGTAATCCCAGTACTCAGGAGATTGAGACAGGAGAATTGCCATGAGTCCAAAGCCAGCCTGGGCTCCATAGTGAGTTCAGTACCAGTCTGGGCTACAGAGTGAGACCCTGTCTCAAAAAACAAAAGCAAAACAAAACAAAACAAAAAAACGTATAACATTCAGACCTTGCATCAATGGCTGAATTTCCCTACACTTAATAATTTGTTGTTTGGTGGTGTTGGAGATCTGATATAGGGCCTTGCACATGCCAGGTAAGTGTTCCACCTCTGATTTTTATCCTAATGAGCATGACAACTTGAAAACCTATCAGAACCACATGAACCTATACAGTCAGAACTTAATGCCTCACCTCTGTTCCAGTTTGTCATTGCTGATGCTGAATCCTTTAATATTCTGTAACTCAAATTCTGTTCATTGTTTTTAGGACTCAGGCTAAATATTGCTGGCTTCTAACATTTCAGGGTGCAGATACTATCACTTAGCAAATATATTTGTTTTAGAGGTCAAGTATATTATCAGTTTTGGAGTTCAGCCCCGAGGGCAGCAAGTGTGCCTGTATTTCCCTCAGTGTCTGCTACTGAGTCCTGTTCACTCTGTTTGGGTAAGCATTCATTGAATAGTTTAACTCACTTGGGAAGTTTTCTCAGTCCTTGCTGACAACATTTGCAAAAGTGGAGCAGTCAGTTTGTCCTTCAGCGTGGGATCGTCTTCCTACCATCAGATGTCACAGGAGGCAGCAGCGTCTTGGGTGAGCTGAGGTTTCCACTCAAGCTCCTTTTTGCTTTGATACCTCTGAGACATTTAATGTTGCTCAGGCTATTTCCTGGAGAATCTGAGCAGCTGGGCCAAGGCTCACATTCCTGTTGTCCATCTACCAGGAATGGGATCTGCTGCAGCTGTTGTCTTCATGCAGGAGAGGAAGGAAGCAAGGACAGTGGAGAGCTGAGTGAAGATCACAGGGAAGAAAGGGAAGAAGAGGACCAGAAGCAAAACAAAGCTTGATCTAGGGCTGGAGGGATAGCATAGTGGTTGGAGCACTTGCCTAGCAAGCACAATGCCCTGAGACTGATTCCCTAGCACTGCATTAGCTGTGCTTGTGGTGCACACCTGCCGTCTCAGCACTCGGGAGGCTGAGGCAAGAGGATTGCTGTGAGTTCAGGGTCAGCCTGGTCTACATACTGAGTTCAGGAACAGAGTGAGACCCTATTTCAAGATAAAAAAAAAAAAAGGCTGGCCCCAAATAACTCTTGGGCTTAGTACTCTTACCTAAGTGGAACTACAAACATACCAATTCACCAGGCTGGCTGTGTGATCCATCTCCCGTGTTTGTGACCATGCAGTGCTTCAGATACATAAGAAAAATTTTGTTTAAAAAATGTACTGGAGTGTCCACTCAGACAGGTAAAAACTGACATGAGTACGTTTCTTTTAGAAATGTTTTTATTTTGGACAGAGGATGTAGCTCAGGGTTTGTTCATGCCTAGCATCCAAGATACCTTGGGTTTGACCTCTAGCACCAGAAATCATTAATATACCATGTCGTTAAATATTAAAACTTACTTGGTACCATTTTTGTCTTATTGTGTTGGTGCTGGGGCCTCCTACACACTTAGCACATCTATCCAACTGAGTTCCTCTAATCCCCATAAATTTAATGAATTGCTAAAATCACAAAAAATTCTCAGTCTATTTTGTCACTTTGAAATATTTTAACCTAGCTACTTATGGATGAATGTATACATTAGAGTACACATGCAAAGAAACACTTGCTGGGCCAGGGCACGGGCTTGTGATTTCAGCACTGGGAGGCTGCGGGATTGTGAGGTCCAGCCCAGCCTGGGCCATTTAGCTGTGGTCGAAGCAAGCCCAGACCTGGCTCCGTCTGTCTTGTAACGTATCAATACAGGAAGACCCTGTCTAAAGATCGAGCTGAAGATGTAAATCAGTGTGAAGGCTTTGCTTTCCATCTTCAGTTAAAAACATATTTCACACTGAATTACACTTTTAAAGAGCCAGTCTGGTATGAAATTTACTTAAACATAATTGTGGTAGCTTATGCCATCTACTGGACATACAGTGCTACTAACTTTTCATGAGCCTTTTCTCAACCAAAGTATTTCTCCAGGATTCTAACATTTCATTGTTTTCTATTTAGAAATAATAATTGAAAAAAAATTAGAAGATTCGAGGGTTGAAGGAATAGTTCAGTTAAAGTGCTTACCTAGCAAGCGGAAGACCCCGAGTTCGCTTCCTCAGCACCACGTAAAGCTGGGCGTGGTGGCGCACTCCTGTAATCCCAGCACTCGGGAGGCTGAGGCAGGAGGATTGCCCGGCGTGCAAGGCCAGCCTGGCCTACCGAGCGAGACACTGTCTCAAGAAAAAAAAAAAATGACCGAAGGAATGCAGGTATTGACAACAGTTCGAAGCCCTGGGCTCCAGGCTCGCTTTGTGACTTGCTCTACAGTGGGCCTCAGTGGCCCCTTTGTTAAATGGTGAGGGAAGGGGGGCCGGATCTGGAAATGTAGCTGATGACAGTCTCTGACGCCAACCACAAATTCTCGGACAGCTAGCTCAGTTTTCAGTCGGGTTGGGCCAGTCAGGGGCTGGCCAGCCCAGCACCGGGCGGCGCCGCCGGCAGAGCCCACTGAGGACGGCGCCCCCGCGTCCGGAGTCCTCCGTGCCGCGCAGCTCCGGGCGCCCCAGCGAAACGCTCCGGCCGCTCTCTGCTCCCGGCGCTCTGGTTCCCGGCCGCCCGGAGGGACGTGTTTAGGGGCTGCACCGCGGGGTGGAGGGAGGGGCGGGTCAGGAAGTGGGGGCGCGGCGGCGGCGCTGGGGGCGGGGCGGGAGCCGGCCGGGCGGCGGCGGCTTCGGCGGAGCGGGGCGGGCACCCTCGGGGCCTCGCGGGAGCCGAAGGCCGAGCCCGCGTCTGCGGAGACCATGGCGGAGGACGAAGGTGACGGCCGCGGGGTGCAGCGCGCCGGCTGCCGCCGGCGGCGTCGGGGAAGGCGCCGGAGGCCGGGCCGGGCCGCGGCGCCGCGAGGGCGGGAAGGGGCGGCTGGCGGAGTTCGCGGGGACCTGCGGGAGCCGCCCGAAGTTTTGCCTGCAGAAGTGGGGCGAGGCTGGAGCTGGAGCTGGGAGTGGGGGGCGAGGGCGAGCGCGCGGCGAGGGCGGCCGGGCCAGCCCCGTGGCACTCCGCGCGGAGCCCAGCCCCGAGGGGGCCCGGACGCCGCCGCCGGACGCGGGCCGGCAGGGATGGGGGCTAAACGCGGTTGGGAACGGAGAGGAGGACGAACGCGCAGAAACGGAGCGAGGCTGAGTCCCGGTGTCCCCGGGAGTGTTCGCGGAGGGCGGGGAAGCCGTTCCGGGAGGTGAGGGGCCGGGGAGCTTGGAGGGTGACGAACGCTTTCCGTGCGCGCTCGGCCACGGCCAAGGAAACGAATGCAGCCCTCAGTGATTATTCATAGAAACTGATAGGTATGAGAGATAAGTGGGCCCTGGAAGAGACCTATCAGATAAGAGTATAAGCAGTTGCTCACGGTACAGTAACTTCATGCTACCCCTACTTATGTTGGGAACATGTTGATACGGCGAGTCACTTGACTGAGCAGTTAACTTTTTTTTTTTTTAACCCACTGTTCAACATCCTGCCCAAGGCCTTCACACGGAACTACATCTCCAGCCCATTTTTTAATTTTTGATTTTGATGCAGGTCTTCCGAAGGTATTGAGTTGTCAGGATAGGCTCAAGTTTTATTTTATTTGTATTTATTTTGAGACAGGGTCTCACTCTGTAGCCCAGGCTGGTCCTAAACTCACTCTGTAGCCCAGGCAGGGCAATCCTCCTGCCTCAGCCTCTGGAGTGCTGGGATTACAGGAGTGTGCCACCATGCGCGCTGCTTATTCTGTGGTTCTAGGGAATGTCGTGTGCTTGCACCAGTGTGCCACTCCTCCAGCCCAGGCTCAAGTTTTAAATCCTCCTGCCTCAGGCTCCAGGAATGCTGGGATTACAGGCCTGTGCCACCAGTCCCAGGAATAGTTAGATTTTTGCCTTCTGATGGAAAAATGACTTTTTACCTTATTCAGTTCAGTTGTGAAGGTGATATTGGTAATAAGTTGGTCCAACTTAAATTTAAGCCCTGGGCTGGAGGAATGGCTCAGTGGTTAAAGAGCTTTCTCTAAGTCAAGCACAAAGTACCTGAGTTCGATTCCCCAGCACCACATACGCCGGGCACCTGTAATCCCAGCACTCAGGAGGCTGAGCCAGGAGGATTGCCTTGAATCCAAGGCTAGCCTAGGCTGCAGAGTGAGATGTTGTCTCAAAAAAAAAAAAAAAAAATTAAGCCTTCTGAATCAATTGTGCAAGAAGGGCGTTTGAAGAATTCAGTGGAAAGTGATTTAAAAAAAAAAAGTCATAGTGGCACAGTCTGTAATTCCAGCACTCTGGAAAGCTGAGGCAGGAGGATCACAGATTTGAGCCCATCCTGGGCGATTTAGCGACTGAGACCCTGTGTCAAAAACAATAACAACAACAACAGTGGGATAGGGGTGTAGCTCAATGGAATAGCTCTAGGCCCCATCCTCAGTTACCATTGCCACCACTATCACCAAAAAGAAGATGAAGGGTCCTGCTAGTTGATGCCTTGCCCTTATACGTACCCTTGCTTCATAGTTACCTTCTCTTCCTTGAGTATTCAGTTTTAAAACTCTTCTAAATTTAAGATATTTTACTTAAAAACGGCTTCAAAAGCAAAGCTATGTGTAATTGGTAAAGAAGAATGTAAATTGCTTCTTTGGTTTTATCTGTGGTAGCAGTATATTATCATTTGAAGTGTTTCTTGAACTATTTTGTTTTTCTGAGTAGTCACAAATCCGTGGGGAGGGAGTAGGCTGATAGACTTAGCATGTGTGTGCCTATGAGTTTATTTGTACTAAAGTTAAAAAGATGAAAACATTGCATAGTACCCGTGGCCAGTAGAGAAACTGTGTCAACTTGTTGGGATGTGGGGTGCTCAGGGCACAGCCTGCAGGTGTGTGTTGTTGACTTAGGGCAAGGAAGAGGGAAGGGCACCACTCCAAGGGGGCTGCCCAACTAGCAGCTTGAATTAAGTAAAGGAAGGAAGAAGAAACATTGCTACAGCTTCTCCCTGGGGAGGCTGGAGCCTAGCAGTCTGCAGACTTCACTCTGCTCCTACTTCACTTGGTTTCTGTCTGCAGTGAGGTGAGCAGCTCTCCAGCATCTGCCACGGGCCTTAACCATTGTGTTGCCCCATCAAACAAGTGTGTATATGAGAGATCTTCCGAAGCTGTGAGCTAAATAATCTCTCCTCCCTTAAATTGTGCATGTTGGGTATTCTGACATAGCAATGAGTAAGTAACTAAAGACAATCCCAAATATCCTTCATATCGGACATAATTCAGAAAAGTTATTTAGGAGATTATAGTTATGTTTGATTAAATAGCTGTGATGTGGAACAAAATTAAAAGAATATTTTACAAAATTTAGTTGGATATAAAACAAGTGATTTTTAACTGTAGTATTGTAGGTAAGCCAAAACCAGTCTTACGTGGAACAGTTAACAGGTTGCAGTTTTATTAAAATTGGTTTCATTCATTAAAAGTTTAATTCCATAAATATTTGAGCCCCTGCTATTATATGTTAGCTGCTGGAATATAAAGTTAGCAATGAATAAGTCTTGTTTATTAAAACAACGTTTGCGATGCGGGCTGGAGGAATGTTAAAGTGCTTGCCTAGCAAGTTCTAAGTCAAGCACTAAGTACCCAAGTTCAATTCCCCAGCACCACATACGCTGGGCATGGTGGTGCTTGCCCTTAATCCTAGCACATGGGAGGCTGAGACTGGAGGATTGCTGTGAGCCCAAGGCCAACCTGGGCTCCATTGTGAGTTCAGGACCAACCAGGGCTGCAGAGTGAGACCCTGTCTCAAAAAAAAAATGCTTGTGATGATAATATTTATAGCAAACATGTCTCTGTCAGGCATTATTCAGAATACTTTGCACATACTTGGTACTTTTTTTGGCCAGAACATCTTTTATTTTAAAATGAAACTGCTTTCTGTATTTCACTTGTATTCTATTTGCACACCTTATTATTCACATTCACTTGATTCTGTTCTTCGTCCATCTGTTTCCTTAAATATTTTGGGAATTTTAACTTCCAAAAAATGCAGTCGAGGATCAAGGTGCTTGTGTTTATGCTTCCAGGAAGAAGTATAAAAGCAAAGAAAGAAGGGAGTGCTTGAGTAGAGCAGTGTTACTATTTCACTTGGAAATTGCTATGGATAGTCTGGGTGGACTGGTTTGTAAGCCTGTTGTAACCTGTTATTTCTTATGAAGAGCAATGGACTAGAGGCTGAAATAACAAATTATTTCTGTGGATATGTAATCATCTTCATTCATCTCTGCAATGCTAAAAGCATAAGTCTTGCATGCTGAGGTGGGAGGATTGCCATGAGTTTGAGGCCAGCCTTGGGTACATAGTGAGTTTGGAACATCTTGAACTGCAGACCCTGTCTCAAAAAAAAAAAAAAAAAAAAAAAAATGCCGGTGGGAGTGAAACTTGAGTTCTGTCCTAGCAGAACTAATGCTGGGGCTGGAGGAATGGCTGGCTCATCGGTTAAAGTCCTTGCCTAACTAAGTGCTAAGTGAAGCACTAAGTCCCTGAGTTCAACTCTGCAGCATCACATAAGCCAGGCATGATGGTGCACGCCTGTAATCCCAGAAGCGGCCTGACACTCCCCCAGTGCCCTTCCTTGGTAGGGTTGGCTGAGGGCTTTCTGTACGTATCTTCATATTTTTCCTTCCTCTTCCCTCTTTCTCTCCCCTCCCCCCAAAAAAAGATCAGCTAAAATACTGTAATTCTCAAGTTGTATTTTTTGCTCCCACAATTTAATGTCAGTAAAGTCTTAAAATCAGTTCATGGCATATGATACACAAGAGTGGTTTTCCTTAGGAAAAACTATTACTAAATAGTACCTTAAAATGTATGCATTTTAGAATTAAGAAAATATGGTATTGTAGATGCTTTATAAATGCTTTATAAATTATTTTTCTTTTTTCTTTCTTTTCTTTTCTTTTTGAGACATGGTCTTGTTCTGTAATCCAGGCTGTTCCTGAACCCACATATAGCCCAGGGAGGCTGGCCTCAAACTCATGGCAATCCTGTCTCAGCTTCCCAAGTGCTAGGATTACAGGCATCCACCATGTCACCCAGCTTATGTGGTGCCCAGGAATCAATCTCATATAGACTGCTCATTTGTATGGCTCTTGATAATTGAAAATAGATTGAGAGATAACTTAAAATTCATAAACTTTATAAATTATTTAAAATATGCAAAATTTTTGCATAAATTGTACTCATAAGTAAAATCCATTTATGTGCACAAAGAGAACACATTAAAGTTCCTGTAAAATGATTTACCTGATACATTTTATTTATTTATTTGTTTATTTTTGAGTCAGGGTCTCACTCTGTAGGCCAGGCTGGTCCAGAGTGGGCTCAGACTCATTGCAGTCCTGTTACTTCAGCCCCCTGATTGCTGGGATTACAGGTGTGTGCCACTGTGTCCAGTGTATGTGGTGCTGGGAACCAAACTCAGGGCCACATGCTTGTTAGGCCAGCACTGTAGCCCCTTGTCATTGCTCTGTTGCCCCTCGGAACACTTGTGTGTGAACATTCTCTTCCCAGTTAATCTTAGAGGTGTATATTCAGAGTCTGCCTATTGGAAAAGACCTACCTTACCTGATCTATGGGTCATGTTAATACATTCACTAACTGTCATTTATGTTATCAATTATTTGTTAATTTCTGAAATTATCCAGTTAGCCAGGCCTGCTATCTTAGGCCTGTAATTCTAACACTGAGAGGTGGAGGCAGAAGGCTCACAAGTTCAAGAGCAGCCTCAGCAGTTGAGCAACTTAGTTGAGACCTGTCTCAAAATCAGAAATAAAAATGGCTGGGTATATAACTCAGTGTAAAAACTCTGGGTTCAGTCCATAGCACTGGAAAAAAATTATACAGTTAATCTTAAAAATTTGATACTATTAATATAATTAATCTTAGTGAATGTAACTTATTAGTAAAGTTTTCCCCATTTCATTAATATATATGTGATACATAAAGTTTATATTGAACTTGAGTATTTTGTGCACATATGTAATCGCATCAGTATTGCAATCCTTTCCCTCCCTCTCTTAACCCTCCCACAACTTCCCTACGCCTCCAGCTCCCACTAACACTCACTTTTTTTTATACATATCACCTCCCTTTCTACTTTCTACCCTCACACCTCCCATTTCCCTTTCCCTCTCTACCAGTCTCAACTTACTGTCTTCCGTGTCTCACATTTGTTTATGGTTTGTTTTTCTCAGAGAAACCATATAATATTTAACTTTCTGGCTCTGATTCATTTCACTAATGAATACTTCATTACTACTTCATAATGGTCTCAAGGTGCATCCATTTCCCTGAAAATACGTCATTCTTAATGGCAGAGTAATGTTCCATTGTGTATTTATATCACATCTTCTTTATCCAGTCATCTGTAGTTGGGCATATTGGCTTCTTCCAAGATTTGACTTTATCAGTTGTGCTGCTGTGTAAGGGACATTCAGGTTATCATTACATCAACCAGATTTCTTAGGCTAGACTTATATCAAAGTTCAAATAAATGCTTTGCTTCATTTAATGAACTTAAGTTTATATTGCAAAAGTGCATCACACATAAAGCAATTGATACAATGGCATACCTAGTTATCTCAAAATTTTTCTTTTTTTTTGTTTTTTTTGAGACAGGGTCTCGCTCTGTAGCCCAGGCTGATCCTGAACTCACAATGGAGTCCAGGCTGGCCTTGGCCTCACAGCAATCCTCCTGTCTCAGCCTCTTGAGTGGTGGTATTACAGGTGTGCTCCACCAGTCACTATGCCCAGCTTATGCCAGTCCCTTTTTACTACTTATTTAAGACAGAGTCTCACTAAATTGCTAACTTGCCCAAGCTGAGCTTGAACTTGCAATCCTCCTGCTTCAGCCCCCACAAAGTACTAGGATTTTAGGCTTGCATCACCAGGCCTGGCTCATTTCTCCTTTTTTGACTCTTAAAAGACTTGCTTTATAGCTTAACCCTTACCAAGAAGAATGAAAACCATTTTCTACTCCTTAAAAAAATCTTTTCTTTTTTTGAGATGGATTCTTGCTCTTCAGCTCAGGCTGGTCTTAAGGCACTCCTCCTGGCTTAGCCTCCTGAGTGCCGGGATTACTGGCATGTACTGCTGCTACACAGTCTTGTATTATCTAATTTGTTTGTTGTGCTGGAGCATTGAATCTAGGCCCTTGCTGGCACTTTAACTGCTGCCCGTCAGACCTTTTTTTTTTTTTTAACTGAGGATTGAAACAGGTCTGTCGACACTCAGTTTATTTATTTTTCATTTTTATATTTTTTATCTTGAGGCCCAGGTCTCGCTAAATTGCTGAGCTGGCCAGACTGGGCTTGAACTTGAGATCTTCATGCTCTGCCTCTCAGAGTATTAGGATTACAGTTATGTGTTACTGCACCCACCTAGAAAGATCAATTCTTGGGCCATGTTATTTGCCTGAACTTACACTGTGGTCATCTACCACAGAAGATCGGTCTAAGAACGAAAAGGAGTTATATTATCTATAGCAATTACCTGTTATTTTGGATTGTAGTTTATTAGTTCAGAGGTTATTTCTTTGTTACAATTTTTATTGGAGGTAAAAAAAGGAGAGTCTAATGTTAGAAAAATTTTTTGCGAGCTTCACACACATAATCTAGGGATCTTTATCCATTTAGCATGTTTTGTGGCATCTAGATCTGTAAGATTATAAAACGATGACACAGCATTGCAAAACTACTGTATTTTCAGGATTTAAAAAATGAGTAGTGTATAGTTATATGGTGAATGCATTGTGTTTTGATTTTTAAAAAATTATTAACTCATGAACGATGCATTGGACAATAAGCTAAATATTTGTTCTCTAACCATTTTTTTTCTCCCGTCTTTTTTTTTTTTTTTTTTGAGACAAGGTCTCACTCTGTAGCCCAGGCTGGCACAGTAATCCTCCTGCCTCAGCCTCTCAAGTGCTGGGATTACAGGCATGTTCCACCACGCCTGGCTTTATGTGGTGCTGAGGAATCAAACTCATGGCCTTGCTGCTGTGCCATTCCTCCAGCCCCTCCTCCAATTATTCCTGAAAGTAATTTGCTTACGTGAGATATTTTAATGTTGTATCTCAGGACAAAAGCTCATTGGTTTATCAATAGGATTTTCAAGTTACGAGGAGGCAGTCTTTATAATGGCTTTTTGTACTAAAAATGTTTTTGGGGGAGTGTTAATATATTTATGAAAAGTTATCTTTGATACTAATAGGCCTCAGTGTGACTTCTGGTTTAAAATAAAAAATGAGGTTGGGATACCAGTTATTGATACATCATTGCAATAATGTCTTAAATATTTAAATGGCCAACTATAGAACTGCGCCAAAGAAAAAAGCCAAAGTCTTCAGAAAATAAAGAATCTGCCAAAGAAGAGAAAATCGGTGATACTCCAATTCCTGAAAGAGCTCCAAAACGTAAGTTAGACTGATTTGGGTTTTGGTATTACTATGAAAATGGTTATGCTAGAAAGTATGCTTTAATATTTTTAATATGTGAATATAATTTGCAGTTATACCATCTACTGGCATTAGATTTTGTTGTGTTTTTGTTTGAAACAAGATCTTGCTCTGTAGTCGAGGCTGGACCTGAGCCCACTTTGTAACCCAGGCTAGCCTTGAACTCAGCAGTGCTCCTGCGTCAGCCTCCTGAGTGCTGGGATTGTAAGTGTGAACCACTACACCTGTTTTATATGGTGTTGGGAATCAAGCCCAGGGCTTTACACTTGCTAGGCAAATATACTAACTACTTAGGTACACTCCTGCTCTAGGTTCTGTTTTCATTAAAGAGCAACCACTAAATTCACTGCCTCACAATAGATATTTCTTTCTGTCTTTTGTGTTAATGAGAATCAAGCCCAGGGACTTCACACTGAGCTGTATCCTAGCCAAGCCTTTCTTTTTTTTTTTTGAGACAGAGTTTCTCTGAGTTGCTCAGGCTGTGCTCAAACTTGCAGTCCTCTTGTATTTGCCTCCCAGAATGTTGGAATTACAAGTGTGCCCACTAGCCTGCCTTGTATCTAGTATATACTAAGTGTTGTAGTTTTGTGTAGTATGGAGGGACTGCTTTTATTGGAGCATTTTTTTTTCTTGGGTAGTGTCTTAGTTACATTTCGTTGCTGTGGCTTAGTACCTGACATCCACAAATTTAGGAAAGGAAAGGTTTATTTTAGTTCACAGTTTCAGCAGGTCACAATCCATTCGGGGCGGCTGGCAACAATCGAAGTACATGGCAGAGGCAGAGGTGGAG